>JAODAL010016733.1:0-79786 GCA_025379985.1 Phyllomedusa bahiana | reverse complement strand
TTTTTTTTTGAAAAAGTTCCCAAATTAAAGGGGGAAATTTTTGCTTTTTTAAATAGCGGGAACTACTGCTATAATGTTCATTGCACAGCACAAAAAGAGGAGAGCAGACCCCCCCCCCCCAACCCCTCCCCTCTCTTTTTTTTTTTCTTTTAGCAAACCCTCCAAGGCAGCAGGAGTGGACAAAAAAACATGGGCCCCATTCGGGAACAGCCATGGGCCCCTTTGTTCATTATAACACCCCTTAAGAGTGTCTTACAATCCAGCAATAATTTTTTGCCATACAATGAAAATATCATGTACTTACATGAAAATAAACAATAGGGCTGCCGGAGGTACAGGGGCCCCATCACTACACAGATTGTACCAATGAAAAACCCAAACCCCCTGACAGAGGGGAAGACATTAAACAGCAATATTTAGACAGAAGCCCTTACTACAAGCTGCAGCCACGTCTCAGTGTCTATCTCTCTACTCTCTCCAGAAACCCACTCTTTCTTGTTCCCCTCCCCTCTCCTTAGATTCATATGGACAGCATGTAACCTAATCCCTCAGTGAGATGATAATCTGTTTCTCCAGACAAATTTTGCAGTCAGCTGAGAAGGAACGATTAGTATAGGTTATTGGGGGAAGTGGCTTATAAATAGAGAAAAATACATTTTTCTCTAATAAGATATAGTACAAAGTTTCTTTTATTTGCCTGTACAATTGGTTTATGCAATTTTATTGAAAGTTAGGATGTCTAATTAATTTATTTCAGTTCCTAATTATGCAATCTGAAACAGAAGCATATAAAGCGTTATTTAAATGTTTACTGTAAAAATGTGAAATAAATGCCCCATTTGGGCCGTTAGCCTTGTCCCCCACCAGCCTTTTCGGGTTTCCTGTCAGGATGGGAATCCCCTTTTCAATGCCTTTTTAAAAATTTTTCGGGCCCCCTTAACTTTTTAAAAATTTTGCCATATTGGCTTCAACATAAAAATTAAAATTTAAATTTTTTGGGGGGAAAAAATCAAAAAGTGGGGGACAAATTTTGAAGGGAATGAAAATTTTTTGGGTATTTTTTAAACTTCTAAAAAAAAAAAAAAAAAAATAAAAAGTGGGGCCCCCCCTTAAGTTAATACTTTGTAGACCACCTTTCTCAATTACAGCTGCAATTCCGTGGGGTATGTCTTTTAGTGTGAGCGTTTCTTGCCATCGACATGGGTCGGGGTCGATAGTCGACCATCATCGACAAGATAGTCGATATAGATTATAGCGAGCCCAAATTTAAAGTTATGGGAGAGCAACAAACCTTCACTTCACCCCAAAACAGGGTAGAGAAGCTGGGAATTAACATCCACAACATCAAAAAGGATACTGCTACATCTTAGGCAACACACTTAGGTTTAAAACCAAAAAAAAAAAATCACACACCATTCAATCCCCTCTTTTACCACAGCAGACCCTTAAACCGCAAACCCCACAAAATTAAAAAAGTGCCAGAAGGGAGTATATTTGAAACCATCATTTTTTTTTGAACTGGACATTGAAAAACCTTGTCCCCGGAACGCAGATGAGCCCCAAACCGCATGACCCCCCGATTTAAAAATCCGGAAAAAGAGCTTTAACCACCATTTTAGTTGAACTGGACATTGACTATACATTCCCGGCCCCCAGTGAGCCCCAAACCCCGCATGACCCCCCGATTTAAAAGTGCCGGGGAAAAAGGGGCTTTCAACCCCCATTTTAGTTTCACTGGGCATTGACTATACTTTCCTGGGCCACAGCATGAGCCCCAAAACCGCATACCCCCCAAATTAAAAAATCCGAAAAGGAAGCTTTCAAACCCCCATTTTAGTTTCACGACATTGACATACCTTCCCGGGCCACAGCAGACCCCAAAAACCCGCATACCCCCACATTTAAAAAATGCCGGAAAAAAGTCTTTCAAAAACCATTTTAGTTGAACTACAGACTATATGGTCCCGAACCGCAAATGACCCCTTAAACCTGTCTGACCACAATTAAAAAATGCCGGGAAAAGATCTTTCACCCCCATTTAGTTTTAACGGACATTGATATACCTGTCCTGACCGCATATGACCATTAAACCTTTTGACCCACAAATAAAAAGTGCCGGGAAAAAGGGTTTTTTAACCACCTTTTATTGAACTGGGCACTAAATATATCGTCCTGTACCCGAAAGACCTTAAACCTTCTGACCCACAGATTAAATAGTGCCGGAAATAGGAGTCTTTCAACCAACATTTTAGTTTCACAGGACATATACTTCCCTGTCCTGGGTAGCGCTTGCCCCTCCGTATGAGTGCGGACCAATTGAGCTTCACTTGGAAATACTGGTGTTAACGCTCCTGTTCCACCCAGTGTGCCCTTTTCTTGGCATTCTTTTTCTCTATTTTACTCAACGTGCTGGAGGAAATTGTCTCTGTACTTTGTTCTCTGTCCGTGCTCCATACTCCATGTCCTCTGAATAACCTACATCTGGTCAAGTTTTCCTGTACCTCCCTTGTACAATTCAGAGAATTTTTTTACCAGCTATTTTGTACATGCAAGTTTTTTAGAAGTTTAATTCTAGAAAACACATTTTTAAAATAGGATGGAATCCCACCATGTCTTTGTTTCTCTTTTTTAATTGTATTAAATGGGTTGTCTCAAAACAGGGATTGATAGCTACGTTAAAGATCTTGCAAAAACAAGTCATTTTGCAATATGTGTCCATTAACAGTGTCCTACCTATTCCTGTTTCTGACAGCACCATCACCCTTGAGCCACTCTTGACAATTGTGAAGAACAAATGTCTGTTAGAAAAACATTTTTTTATAATAGGACCTGTAGTATAGCTGCATTTAAAAGCAAAATGCCCCCAAAAATTCAAAGCATGACCCTTGAGCCACTTTGGACAATTGTGAAGAACAAATGTCTGTTAGAAACAACATTTTTTTATAATAGGACCTGTAGTATAGCTGCATTTCAAAGCAAAATGCCCCCAAAAATTCAAAGCATGACCCTTGAGCCACTTTGGACAATTGTGAAGAACAAATGTTGTTAGAAACAACATTTTTTATAATAGGACCTGTAGTATTGCTGCATTTCAAAGCAACATGCCCCAAAAATTAAAAAAGATGACCCTTGAGCCACTTTGGACAATTGTGAAGAACAAATGACGTTAGAAACACATTTTTTTTCTATAATAGAACCTGTATTTATTGCTGTATTCAAAGCAGCATGACCCAAAAAATTATAAATATGACTTCTCAGCCACTATTAAAAATTGTGAGGGAGAAATGTCCACTTAAAAGCCACATTTCTGTTCCAAAGGACCATAATTATAGCTGTATTTCACAGCAACATGACCTCAAAACCATTGACAATGCGAAAACTTCTAAAGATAAAGTGAGTAAATGGAATACGGTGTTGTCATGAAACCTTGCTGTCTTTTACAGTCTCCTCACAGCAAAACCAGCAAATGAACTGTTGGGGAAAAGAGAAAAAAAAATTGCAGTAAGAAATGATCATTTAAAAACATTTTCAAGAGGACCATTTCTGTTTGAAGAGGAATGTGAAAATAGACCGGCAACTAATCGGTGACCTCGGCAAGTGGGGCCACAACAGCATCAGAGAGCCATGCCTGATTCATCTTGAAGAAAGTCAAACGATCCACATTATCTGTGGAAAGCCGGATGCGTTTGTCTGTAATGACTCCTCCAGCTGTGCTGAAGGTCCGCTCAGATATGACGCTGGCTGCTGGGCAGGACAACACCTCTATGGCGTGGCGAGCCAGCTCGGGCCATTCGTCCATTTTGGATACCCAGAAGTCTATTGGGTCCGGAACACATACAAAAACATCGGTGTTGAGACGCAGATAGTCGTGCACCATGATCTTAAGCTGGTCTCTGTGTGTTGGATGTGTGCCCTGCATTGCATGCGTTGGTGAGGTGGTAAATAAAGATTGCCAGAGGTCACCCATTAGGCTTCTGCCACCTGGCCTGCTGCTGCTGCTGCTACAGCTACTTGGCACTCTACTGCTGTCACGTCGCTGATGTTGTTGCACCGTGACATTTGGGGAACGTGAAGCAGACGCAACAGATGTCTCCAGTTGATCAATCAGCAAGGTCTCCATTTCCTGCATTTTACTCTCTATTTGGGTAAGTGAAGGAAAGTGCTGAGTTTTGTTTTGTACCGGGGATCCAGGAGGGTGGCCACCCAGTAACTGTTGTTCATTTTGATGGCCTTAATGCGAGGATCATGTTGGAGGAAATGGAGCATCCAAGCACTCATTTGAGAAATGGAGCCTTGTTTTCCCAAGCCTCGGGGTTCGGGGGGCACTAGCAAATTAAATCTATTTTTTCCCCTCCTCCGCCTAAAAATTTTCGCCCCAAACCCTTTTTTCCCAAAGGGGCAGGGGACACCCGGGTAACGCCCGGGTGTCTAGGAATACCTCCTCCTCCTCCCCCCCCTTCCCCCTCCGGCAAGCTTCAACACAGCCGACTTCCCTGAATGATCCCCCGAGAAGCTGTTTCCCGCCACCTTGCACTAGCTCTGGACCCCGACCCCCCGGCCTAAAAAGCCCGTTAAAATTGTGAAACTTTTCGGACCTTGGGGTTTTGGGAGGGAGAAAAGGCTCCGTGTCCGCTTCGTGCCTTTTTGCTCCTCCATCGCGGCGGGCCCTGTTGTTTCAGAGGCCAAAACGATCGTTCCAGAACTAAATCACCACAATGCTCATGCGGGACAAGGGCATTGCCCGCACTGAACCTTTTTTGGGGGTTTTTAAAAACTGCAAGGATGGTAAAGAGCTTTTTTTCATCGGCCCCCTTGGGTTGGGGCTAACCCCCCAGGTCCCGCACCCCTGCTTGTCAGGCCATTTTTCACTTCGTACTGCGTAATGGCATTGCGCTGCTGTTTTAAAATTTTTCGCTGGAGCATGGGGAGGGGGGAATTCAAGCGTTGTTGCCCCCTCAAAAATTGAGAGGGTTGACGGGGGGGGAAAAATTTCACTGCAACGCAAAAAAGACGGGAAGCACAGGGTGGGGGGAACGGGGGGGAATTGCGAACTTAGACTTCAAACCTTCCTCAGAGGATCCAGACCCGGGTAGCTTTTTAGTTTTTTTCCTAAAGGGACAAGGTTCATACATTCCCAGGAAAGGGGATTGTTTCCAGCCTCCCGATTTTTAAAGGGGCCGGCCCAAACAAAATTTGGGCCCCGTTACGCACCCCCTTTTGCCTGGCAAAGGGTTTTTGGGCAACCCACCACGCTCGGCCCCTCTTGCGGGAGCCATCCACAGCCCCTGACCTGTGTGGGGACGGCCCCTCCAAGAAGGTTTAAATTTTCCCAACTGGGCCGGGTTTCGGGGCACTGATCCCACCAGAGGCCCTTTGGGGGGGGAAAGAGCCCTGCCCACCCTGCGGTTTTGAAGAGCTTTGCCCAAAGCCTGAAAACCCAAACCCGTCCCCCCCAAGACACCCCCCCCCAGCTCACCCATTGAGCGTAAACCAAAAGAAAATGCGGCCTTGGCCTGCTTAAAAACCATTTGGGTGGTCGATGGATTTTTCCACCCACAATGCAGACAACGCGTTTTAAAATTTTTAAAGAAAAACCCTGGCCCGGGGCATGCAGGGGGTTTTTTTCGGGAAAAAAGAAATGACTTTTTCGGAAATCGGTTTTGGGGGGCGGGGAAAGGGGCCATGATGGGGTTTAACCCACCCAAAGGGAAAAACAACTTTTTCCAAAGGGCCAAAAAACCCGGGGCAATCCCCGAAATTAAAAGGTTTTTGGTTTTTGGGGAAGGTTTGGGGTTTTTAAAGTGTTTTTCTTTTTGCCCCCCAAAACCGGGAAAGAAAAAGGGCGGGGGGGCCCTGCAAGACGGGCCCGCGTAGGGAAATGCAGGCCCTTTAAAACTGGCGGGGGAAAAAGGGGGTTAGAATGGGTCTTTTTGGGGGTTTTGTTTGGTGGTACCCCGGGTAAAGGTGGAGGCTGAAGCGGAGGCTGATCCCGGGAATGGGCACTAGGAACGTTGGGGTGGGCGGAGGAGGGGGAGGGGCGGGTTGCCTCCTTTAATCAGAGGCTTGCTAAAGAAGGGGCCATTTAAGGTTTTTGGACCTTTTTTCGGCAAAAGGCAAGGACCGGGGTTGCGACCCCCCCCCCCCCCCCCCCCCCTTTTTTTACCTTTTTAACCCCGGGGGGGGTTTTTCCGTTTTTTGCCCTTTTTTGGGGGAATTTTTCATATCGGGGATTTCCCTGCCCCCGCCCTCCCCCTTTTTTAAAGGGGGAAAAACCCGTAGGGGGCCACTACCCCATCTTTTTCCCTCCTCATCCATGATGAAGCCTCGCAAGCAAATTCTGTTGAAAAGCCCACTTGGAAACCCGCATCATCTTTATAAACCCACGGGTTGCCCTTCGTTGTCCTGACTTTCTCCCATCCAGAGCTGGGGGGGCTACAAGAAAAAGGGGGACTGCAAGGCTTTGGGCCGGGAAACCGCCGGGGGTTTTTTTCCCCGATTGTTCCCGGCCCCTTTCCTCCTTGAGGGCGTCAGGGGCAAAAAAAATCATCCTTTTTGGGCCTTCTTTTTTTTTAAAACATGCCTTCGCCCCCAACCCCGCATTTTGTCATCAAAATTTTTTTTTTTTTTTTTTTTTTTTTTTTTTTTTTTTTTTTTTTTTTTTTCCAAAAAATTTTTTTTATCCAATTTGGTGGGTACACGAGGGGAAAATTTGGGCTTTGTTCTTTTTGGGACGGATGGGGGTGATGGGATGAGGGCCCTTTGTGGCCGTTATTTGGGGGGAAAGGGAGGAAAGACTGCTGGTTTCGGCTGATTAACCCCCTGAAGGCAGATTGGCGACGCTTTTTCGTTACAGAGTTTCCCACGGGGCCCTGACCAGCGATCCCGGGCCCTGCGGTCCTGCAACTGGCGATCCGCTGGCATGTGTGTTGTCGCCAGCACTGGAAGGAGCACCTTCTCTCGTACCTCTACCTCCATGTCCTACCCCCCTCTTTGCTCGCTTACCACCTGAATTTCGCTCTCTATTTAGAAATATAAAGATTTGAGAAGGTATGGGAAAATTTTGGAAATCTCTTTTAAAAGACGGCAAATCACGTATTCTCAAATCCCTCAAATCAAAAAAAAATTGCTGGGTCAAAAATAACGCAAAGTAGATTATCAACAAAGCTGGCGCGCGCCAAAAATGAAAAAAAAACCTTATCTGAAATGTATTTGGATAAAAAAGGTATTTTTTGGGACCTATCAATTCACCTGTGGTGACTACAAAAATTTCTGTATTAAATTTAACGCAAAAGTAGATTATCAAAAAGCTGGCTCCCAAAGTGAAAACTAGTTCGTCTTGAAATGTATTAGGATTAATACAAGGTATTTTGGCACCTATCAATTCACTGTGTTGACTACAAATTTCTGTATTCAAATTTAACTGCAAAGTAGATCTATCAACAAAGCTGGCCTGCGCCAAAGTGAAAAAACACGTATCTGAAATGTATTCGGATAATACAAGGTATTTTTGGCACCTATCAATTCACCTGTGGTGACTACAAAATTGCTGTATTCAAATTTAACTGCAAAGTAGATCTATCAACAAAGCTGGCCTGCGCCAAAGTGAAAAAACACGTATCTGAAATGTATTCGGATAATACAAGGTATTTTTGCACCTATCAATTCACCTGTGGTGACTACTAAATTGCTGTATTCAAATTTAACTGCAAAGTAGATCTATCAACAAAGCTGCCTGCGCCAAAGTGAAAAAAACACGTATCTGAAATGTATACTGATAATAAAAGGTATTTTTGGCACCTTTAAATTCACCTGTGGTGACTACAAAATTTGTTTATTCACATTTAAGTGCCAGGTGCCTCAATGAACAAAGCTGTAGTGCGCCAAAGTCAAAAAACACGTATCTGTAATTTATTCGGATAATAAAAGGTATTTTTTGCACCTATCAATTCACCTGTGGTAACTACACAATTGCTGGATTCAAATTTAACTGCAAGGTGGCTCTATCAACAAATCTGGACTGGGCAAAAGTTCAAAAAACACGTACTGTAATGTATTCGGATAATAAAAGGTATTTTTGGCACCTATCAATTCACCTGTGGTAACTACACAATTGCTGGATTCAAATTTAACTGCAAGGTGGCTCTATCAACAAATCTGGACTGGGCAAAAGTGCAAAAAAACACGTATCTGTAATGTATTTGGATAATAAAAGGTATTTTTGGCACCTTTCAATTCACCTGTGGTGACTACAAAAATGCTGTATTCACATTTAAGTGCAAGGTGCCTCAATGAACAAATCTGGACTGGGCAAAGTTCAAAAAACACTTTTCTGTAATTTATTATGATAATACAAGGTATTTTTTGTCACCTATCAACCTGTGCTGACTACAAAATTGCTGGATTCTAATTTAACTGCAAGGTGGATATATGAACAAAGGTGGAATGGGCAAAATTGAAAATGAACACCTATCTGAAATGTATACTGATAATTAAAGTGGAGTTTTGCACCTAACAAACAGACCTGCAGTTTACTAGAAAAGATGTTCATCCTAATATAAGTTCAGGCTGCCCAATATCCAGGAAATATTTCAATAGAAAACTGTTAATAATAAAGCCATTGCAGTGCAATGTCTACACTAAGTCTTGGTGAACTTTATCCAGTATTCTTTATAGAGCTTGTCTGTGTTCGCCCGCGGGGGCCCCCCCTCCGCTCACCCCCGTGACTTTACAGCGGTAGATGCTCCTTTAAAATTCTCTACCTAACTACATAAAATCTTCCAATCTCTAATCTAACTAAATTGTAAGGATCACAGCTAACAGTAGAGCTTTCTCTGTGAAAAAATAGATTAATTTCGCTGAGCTGTTTGGACACAAGCAGAGCGCACGTCCTTCTGCTCTGAGATGCTGAGAGACACTGAGGCTGAACAGGAAACGCTGTTCTATGTAAAACGAGGTCATGTGATTTTTCCAGCCAATCGCAACCATACACATCCCAGTCATGACGTCGCACACACATCTCACCCTGCTCTATTCTGTAAGCTGATTTGCTGGCCGCCAAAATAACAGGAAGCGCTGAAAATGGCGCAACCTTAATAGATGATGCACAGATTTTAACCTAAATTATCGCATGATCTAAAAATTTCGATTAACATAAAAACTGTGCCGATTTCAACTTTGTCGATAATAATCGCTCAACACTAGTCTCTATCAGTTTTGCACATCGAGAGACTGAAATTCTAGTCTATTCTTCCTTGGAAAACAGCTGGAGCTCAGTGAGGTTGGATGGAGAGCGTTTGTGAACAGCAGTTTTCAGCTCTTTCCACAGATTCTCGATTGGATTCAGGTCCGGACTTTGACTTGACCATTCTAACACCTGACTACATTTATTTGTGAACCATTCCATTGTAGAGGTTGCTTTCTGTTTGGGCTCATTGTCTTGTTGGAAGATACATCTCCATCCGAGTCTCAGGTCTTTTGCAGACTCGAACAGGTTTTCTTCCAGAATGGTCCTGTATTTGGCTACATCCATCTTGCTATCAATTTTAACCATGTTCCCTGTCCCTGCTGAAGAAAAGCAGGGCCAAACCATGCTGCTGCCACCACCATGTTTGACAATGGAGATGGTGTATTCAGGGTGAGGAGCTGTGTTGCTTTTACACCAAACATATCGTTTTGCATTATGGCCAAAAAAGTTTGATTTTGGTTTCATCTGACCAGAGCACCTTCTTCCACATTCTTAACAAGCTCCCAGGTGGCTTGTGGCAAACTTTAAACAAGACTTTTTATGGATATCTTTGAGAAATGGCTTTCTTCTTGCCACTCTTCCATAAAGGGCAGATTTCTACAGTGTATGACTGATTGTTGTCCTATGGACAGACTATCCCACCTCAGCTGTAGATCTCTGCAGTTCATAGTGATCATGGGCCTCTTGGCTGCATCTCTGATCAGTCTTCTCCTTGTCTGAGATGAAAGTTTAGAGAGACGGCCGCGTCTTGGTAGATTTGCAGTGGTCTGATACTGCTCCAATTCAAAATGATCACTTGCCCAGTGCTCCTTGGGATGTTTAAAGTTTGGGAAATCTTTTTGTATCCAAATCCGGCTTTAAACTTCTCCACAACAGTATCACGGACCTGTGAGGTGTGTTCCTTGGTCTTCATGATGCTCTCTGCGCTTTAAACAGAACCCTGAGACTATCACAGAGCAGGTGCATTTATACGGAGACTTGATTACACACAGGTGGATTATATGTATCATCATCAGTCATTTAAGACAACATTGGATCATTCAGAGATCCTCACTGAACTTCTGGAGTGAGTTTGCAGCACTGAAAGTAAAGGGGCCGAATAATATTGCATGCCCCACTTTTCTGTTTTTTTTTTTTTACTTCACAATTGTGTCCCACTTATTGTTGATTCTTCAAAAAAAAAAAAAAAAAAGTTTTATGTTTGAAGCCTGATATGTGTCAAAAGGTTGAAAAGTTCATGGGTGCTGAATACTTTCGCAAGGCACTGTATATGTCTGATGCTCCCTTTGTGAACCAAAGCAGGTATCCACTGCAAAGAGAGTCTCCCAATCTACATTTTACATACAGCTAATATCGCCATGGTAAGTGGCAGGCAGTCGCACATTTGCAAAGAAGTGCCCACTGCAATGTAGTTTAATATAGTAAATTTGGTAGTTATTTAGTGCAAATAGATCTACTTTCATTAGGTGATCACCAAGTCATTAGAGTCAAGTCAATTTGAGAAGGGCTTACCCAGTTTGGATATTTTAAAGGAGATTTAAGTTATTACATTTGAGGTTTCACCTTAAAGGGGATTTGCCAACAGACCTAGTACTGACCTCCGTTCAGCATGAGAGCAAGATGTAAACAAATCACGGCTGAGTCATGAAGCTGCAGTGGAGAGAGGGAGAGGGGAGTGGGGAGTGAGGAATCCAAGGGATCGTCTCAAAACTTAAGTGAACTAATAAACAGTACAACAGTGGACTCAATACAGCAAGACACAGGCTCATACACTGCACTGTTAGGAGAAACCTTATCTGCTAAGAAGTTAATGTAATGTAAACAAATCACAGAGCTGACAGAGACGCACACAGACACACACAGCCAGAGCACAGAGCCTGCATAAGGGGATCCTGTGACATGTTCACTCAAATAATCAAACTATAACTTGTGAATTCTGTATACAAAAGAGAACACCTATTCTAATAACAGCAGATTGAAAGCTCCTTCATGTTCTCTGTCATCAGATAAAGCAGGGATCTAAAAACACTACAGCTAGTTATTCTGTATACAAAAGAAAACTTATTGCTACCCGGTGCCTTAAAAGACCATTCATTCTGCCTGTCATCAGATAAGAAGTGCGGCCTTTCAGCTCCTGAGTCGTGACTAGGGGAAGCTTTGAGGTAACCAAGGGGGATTGAGAAATGCTGTAGCTCTCAGAGTTTTCACTTTTTTTAATCACATATATTTAGAAAAGGGATTAAATACCCATTTTGGAGGTTCCCACGTCAACATTACATGGTGGCAAAACCCCTTTAAGAATGTTTATTGCTGAAGAACCTGTACAGATAGCAAAAGCATACAGGTGGTCTCACACATTCCTTTTTTTTTAAAAAAGCTGTAGGTTTTTTTTCAGTTTTTTGAACCCAAGAAACGGATTCACATGGAATGGGAAATATTGCAAACTTAAACTTGGCAGATAAGTAACCATAATATTAGAATGTTATCTTAACCTTTTCAGTGCTTTCCAGTGGATTTTGTTGCAACATAAGATCAGATAATATGAAGCTGTGATATTACTGTCAACTTAAACACTGCTACATCCGAACAAAAGAAGGACTTCTGTTTCTTGCTGGATCCAGTTCTGATTTTGGCCTAGACAATTGCAAGTGTCATTTTTCAAAAAAACAAACCTATCCTAAAGGTTGGTGTAATAATCACTACAAATTATCTTGGTTACTTTAGTATTCAATCCAAATAATATGAGTTGCATATATGTATGCATGACCCATACACAACCTGACCTGATCACATATCTCTATTCCACACTTCTACATCCTTAATCTTGCCAAATCAATCTGCACTTTATTTCTCTGCTGGCTCATATACTAGCTGAGTGACTGGTTTTTACAGTCTGATTCACATTTCCTAGCCAAAGGGCTATTCCCTTGGACAAAATCAACAGTGTGTCTGTATCATGTCACTCCTCTCATTTCATTTGGATTGTAAGCTCTTATGGTCATAGTCCCCTCATTTATGTTTCATTTGTTCAAATTGCTTCTCATTTTACTAGTTTGTATCTTCCCCAGTGTAAAACGCGGTAGTATATTTAGTTGGTGCATTTGTGAGACTTTGAAGGGTGCTCAGGTGATGCTATTGATATATTTAGTCAGTGTTGCCCTTTTGAATGTATCTATTTTTTCATAAACCAGTTTTTGTGCTCGAAGGCATCATAATTGAGAAAGCTCATAACACGGTTTTCACCAGTGACTGATCAAGCAAGCAGTTAGTGCTTCTCTGGTGTTTACTTGATGCAAATTCAAAAGCAATATCAGATGCCAAGCCTTATTTTTCACTTTCAATACATGGTTTCCTGTTGTGGCAGTCATTTTTCAAAGGTTTAAAGGTGAATCTATTCTTCAGAAATCTTGCTATTTCACTGCTTTCTGTAATACATGTTGTGAAGTTTTATAATCAAGTTATAATGTGTTTTTCTCGGAGCTGGTAATAGAAGACATTATAGCAGTAGAATATTCTTTCACTGCTGAGCCATGCCTTCAGCTCATTACAGCAGTTCAACGCTGTGGAACCTGGTGTTTTTGTTGTACAGCATATTTCTTGCTGAAAGTCTGCAGTAACATTTAGCCTATGTAAAGAAGAGCTAAACATTCTGCCTTTTGGATATAAGTTATAACTTTGTAAGGTTAATACACATGCAGCAAAGAAATGAACTGTTACAATTAAAATCCACCAAATAGATGCATGTGATCATATTACTGTAAAAATTAACCATGAATCACATTTTATTTCTAGGTCTAATGCATTTATTCAATAAGCCTAGTGTAACTGCCCATTCATCATTCTGCCTGAGAACACTATTACAATGGGAATGCACAAAATCTCTGCATGTCGATTAATTGAAACAGCAAAGTAAAGACTTGATTCCAGACTTTTTCACATTTTCTCAATATATGTGTTTATTGTATTGTGCTATTGATTTGATTTGAAGTTTTAATCATAGTGGCTCAACATTTTTAATGTAAAATAGTTGTAGAAATTGTATTTTATAACTTTATTGCATGCAGTTACTTTCACTGAACACAGTTGTAGTTTTGATTGGTGACTCATGCCAATACATTTTTTGATTCATGGAAAAACAAAAGAAAAAAAGGATTAGGTTTCAAAGTCAAATAAGGACATTAAGTGAAGGCCATGTGTGTGTTTACCTCATATTTTAGTACACCCCATCTTATGGTACCTCCACAGAAAACTATCTAAGCACATGTATGAAATGTAGGACACACAATTGTAAATGATAGCTTATAGCAGACTATAGCCATCATAATTTAAAACATGGATTTATATACAGCCATGTGATGGACCTTTAGACCAAACATCATTAAAAGGGTTGTCTCATCTCAAAGTGTCATAGGTTGCATGAATGAAATAATGCTGCTTTGCTCTGTCACTTCCTGGTCAAGCTGTCTGTAATAAGCATTTGAGCTCCCTGTATTCAGACTTCTCTGTTTATTAGACGAGATTAAATAAATTAACTTATCTTAGGTACAGGGAAGCTTCTGAGCTAATGTAAAAAGTTGAGTAATTACTGGCTTTTGTCTGAAAGATCAGATAACACACAAGCTCTCACACTGCTGGCCACGACCTGTTACATCACTCCCTGATATCAGATGTTGCGTTATTTTGAGGGCACACTAAATGTACACTCTTATACAAGCTGTTCACTGACTACTTTACATTTGTATCAACGTGTCATATCTGCAGTGTTGTCCCATGAGAAGATATAATACAATATTTACACAAATGAAAAAAAAGTATTTCTTGGACTTAAGTTATTGCTCTATACTCTATAGCCTTAAACGGATATTCTGATGTCAATCATGTGTGGTAAATGCGATATCCAGAATGGGGTTCATTGACCTCCTATCCTACATGGTTTTATAGGGTGATTGGTAAGATATTTAGAACTCCCATAAAGGTCAATAGATGAAGGAACACATGCGTAACTACTTTTACATTTGCAACGGCCTGAGATACAAAACAGGACAATGGGTAAGGGAACCCCATTTTGGAGATGGCTACAGACTCGCATATTTTAGACATTTATGGCACACCTTGTCTATATGGTATGCCTTTAATTTCTGAGATAAGAATGCCCCTTTAAGACAACCCCTGGCACATATTATATTTTCCTTAGGTTAGGTTCAGTCAGCGCTGGAGGTTCTGTCCGGAGGTGAAAAACTGACCCCATGGGATTCAAGCGCTCAACGGACCCTATTAATTACAATGGGCCTGTCTGGTTTCCGCTGTGATGTCCATAGTTGAGATGGAAATGAACCGAACCTCCAGCACAGATGTGAACCTAGCTTTACATGTACTAGATGTTTGCTCAGTTTTTGTTTTACTTTGTAAGAAATGCACAAATCACAGATATGACACATGACAATGTTTGTTTAATAGCTGAACATTCGGGATCCATAAAATATGCTTCAAACAAGTGAAAGTAAATAATTTTAATTAATGACGTTATGTTTTTCCATATGCCATAGAGAAGAAAAACTACAGAATCATTAACATTGAGGAACAAAATGATGCAATAATCAACATTAAAATTCCTGTCAGTTCTTTGTTGCTCCTACTCAGGCTTTTATGAGGCATGCAGGTATGGATTTCACCAGAAATAAACAAAAATCCCCATCAAAATGTAAATGCATGTTGGATTTCCATCTTCAAGGAGTGTTATAATCCTTGCCGTTGTTTCCGTTGACAACTCTCTTGTTGGGCCCACATTTTCTTTCACTTAATCAAGTCCAACAGCTTGTTAAGGTCTGTAAACACTTTACTTCTTAACTGCTGTTTAGATAGCATTTTAGACTTGTACCAATATTTGGTTTACAAATGGAATTTATAAAGTAACATAATTTTTTACTCTGCGTTGAGTGATTCTATAATTTGTTCCTTTGCTTGATCTGGAAAAACATATGCCATTTATTAATATAACAATCTTTAATTTTTCTGTGCTATGTTTAATGAAGCTAGGATGTTCAGCTATTGGTTTGTGTCATATCTGTAATTGGAGTACTGTGTATTTTGTATGGCTGATCCTCAACAGATCTGGGGCAATCCTAGGTGGATTGGGCATTCCCAGGTTGATGTCCCAGAATGTCCCAGAATGAAGAGAGAAAAGCCTGGCAAGTTCTAAATTTTTCAGACTATAAGACACACTTAAGTTTTAGAGGAGGAAAAGAGAAAAAAATTCATCAAAAGCATAAAGTGTGTTAAACCTTTCCCTGTAGGTAGATATAGGCACCCGATGGTAGATAAAGCCCCCGGTAGGTAGATATAGCCCTTCTGTAGGAAAGTATAACCCTCTTTAGGTAGGTATATGCCCCCCTATAGGAAGGTATAGCTCCCCTGTAGGTAGTCAGGTGACTAGGCCAATAAAAAAATAAAAAAAGATATGCTCACCTCCCCCTATTCCCTCTGCAGAGCTAATAGCTCCAGGAGCTAGTATACGACGTGAACAGCATCATGTCTTCACGCAGCTTACGCCAGGATACTACTCCCTGTATCTCCTGTGCCATGCTGCATCATGACTCCCGAGATGTTGATTTGTATATACAGCGCTCATTGAGCACTGTCTATACAATTGGAAAATGTCTTGGCCTGTTCAGCTGCTAAGGTTATGTTCACACAACATTTTTATAGAAGTGTAAATTAACACTTCAAAACCTGCTTTAAAAAATGCCTGATAAGATTAAACATTGTAATGCCTCACTTGCGCTTGAACGCCATGCTCATTGATCACCACTTTGGTAAGTGGAAGGGCACTCGGACACAGAACTTCTCTTCAAGTCTGGCCTCAACCAGATTTATTCAGGCACAGGTTTACAGCAATCCACACAAAACATAACTAAACATCTCAGCCATCTAGCCACTAACTAAACTCGTAGAGAACCTCTGTACCCATGGTCTGGACCTAACGTTAAGCCCCACAAACACTTACTTCACTAGTCTCCACTGATTCAGTCTCCACTGATTCAACCTGGGGGGTAAAGAGCCTACTCTTCAGCTCTTTTGCTGCTCCAACACCATATAGCAAACCACACTCCTGATCACCTGTTAGTAGCAGGTTTTTAATAGGTCTCCAGAGACCTACCAAAACCTTGTCTTGGAACACGGGGAGTAGGCACCCACCCAACACTTTGCCTACTCCCAGTAAAAGCCATCCCGGCTTGGCTAAAATAGCCATACTAAAAATGCTACAAATGGATACCAACTACTTAGTGTTCCTGACAACATATTTGAATGGCTCCTACCCCACCAAGGCCAGGTAACCTGGATGACATGTAGCTTTTAGGTTTCCTGCTGTACTCCACCTCAGGGCAGATATATAGGGCAGATTTATACAGTGGCAGTTGGGGTAGTGTTAGAGTAAAAATAGGGGCAGGAGTAGGGTAGAATATATATATATATATATATATATATAATATATATATATATAATATATAATATATATATAATATATATATATATATATATAATATAATATAATATATATATATATATATATTAACCCTACTCCTACCCCTAACCCTATTTTAACACTAACCCTCAGAGTGTCACAAAGTGTTATCAGCAAGTTACAACAGAGATACAGAGAGACTGGAAGAGTCACAGGAAGGCAAAGAAGTGGCCATTATTTGGCTACATCACACACTGATGACTGCTTCATTGTGGAACTGGATGATGTATGCCACACAAATCTAGGCACATTTAAGGGAGATAAGAGGTGTAGTCCTTTATGTATATATATATATAACCCTAACCCTACCCCTAACCATATTTTAACCCTAACCCTACCCCAAGTTCAACTGACCATAGCATAAAAGAAAAGCCGCAGAAGGGGGGAGAGTGATTTTGAACAGGGAAGAGAGGATGGGGATGGGGGAGGAGGATGGGGTATGGGGCAGAGAGAAATGGTTGGAGGAGAAGACTGCATTTTGGGGGAGAGGGAACATTTTGGGGGAGAGAGGACACAGTACGGGGGAGAGAGGATGCGCAAGGGGATGAAAAAAGTTACGGGAAAGAGAGGAAACGGTATGTGGGGAGAGAAGATGAGGTACAGGGGGAGAGAATACGTGGTATAGAGGAGAGCGATCCTATTTTGGGGAGAGAGGACATGGTACATGTAAAAGAGGACACAGTAAAGGGGAGAGAGTACATGGTACGTGGGAGAGAGACCGTTTTGGGGGAGAGACAACTTGGTAACGGGAGAGAGGAACAAATTGCGGAGAGGACAGGGTGTGGAGGAAGAGGAAGGGTTTAGGGGAGAGAAGGCGCGGTACAGTGGAGAGATACTGTAATTTGCGGAGAGAGGGAATAAATGGGGAGAGGCCATGGGGGGGAGAGAGGACAAGTCCCGGGGAAGAGGCCTACTGGGGAGAGAGGACACTGTATGGGGGAGAGAGACCATATTGCGGAGGAGAAAGTCCACAGTACGGGGAGAGTGGACATGGTCCGGGGAAGAGAGGACATAATACGGGAGGAGACATGTCAACCGCTGGCCCATATTACTGGGAGGGTTACGCCTCACCCCTTTGGGGGGGAGGGGTTTCCTCACCCGCCCAGTTTTATTTTTCAGATATAAATGCACCACCTTTTTTCTGAAAAATTTGGGGGAGAAAAAGTCAGTTGTATTTTTAAAAATATAAAGGATAAAGGAAACCACGCACTCGTTTTGTTTTATGCTCATTAATTTTTAAATTCTTTTAGGGGAAAATATATCAGTTCAAAAATAGTTACAGAATTTAAAATTACAGAGGGTTTTGTTTCCATACAAAATTAAATTAAAATTTTATTTAACATATGTGAAGGGAAAGTGGTGACCATATAGGGAAGTTTCGGCCGTTTCAAGCCTTTCTCAGCCCCGGGTCACTAAAAAGAAAAAAAATATGTAAAAAGTTTAAATGATATGTGGAAGTCGGAAAAAAGCAAAAGGGAAAATTTGGGATAAAAAAATGTGTATAGATTGTGAAAAAAAAGTACAGCGAAGACAAAAAAAACCCAAAAAATGTCAGAAGATGGGGAGTGAGTTAAACCCCAAAAGGGAAACCGTTGTGGGTGAGAAAATGATAAGAATGGGGAAAAAGTCTGAAAAAGAAAGAAAGAAAGAGAGACTAGAGGGAATAATCAAGAAAGGGAATAAGTAATAGACTTACCCATATAGAAAAATGTCTGAAAGTAGGGATGTATGGAGTATAGAATGTTTGTAGAAAAGAGGCCAAATTTTCTAGTGATAAAAGAAGGGGTAAACATGAATATCAGGTGAGCTGTAAAATGAACACAGCACTAGAAGTAAAGAAAGGGGTTTCCCTGATAGGGATTCTTACCGCAGTGGGACCGCTGGGTAGATAAATCTATAGTGGAATGATGGATAAGGAAAAATGAAGCAGGAACTTATGGAAAAAAGATTTGTGGAGAATCGAGAACAAGCAGAATTACCTTGAGAGATGTGAATAATCAGGAATAGGCGCTAGCAGCGGCCGATGCACGGAGACTCGCGGTCATCACTGTGCGAGCGCGCGTCTCCGTGTCTTAAGCAGACGCCGGCGCATGCCCAGAAGAAGTGAAGCAGTGTGCGCGGAATACGAGAGCAACGGCGCTAGACGGCGCCGATGGGAAATAGAAGCTGAGTGTGTGAAAATAGAAGGAAACGTGAGAAGGGAAAGAGAAAAAAAGGGTAATGTGGAGAAACATAGGGCAGCGGCAGCAATGAATGAGTAAATGTATGGCATGGAACAGTCAAATATACACTCACCGGCCACTTTATTAGGTACACCTGTCCAACTGCTCGTTAACACTTAATTTCTAATCAGCCAATCACATGGCGGCAACTCAGTGCATTTAGGCATGTAGACATGGTCAAGACAATCTCCTGCAGTTCAAACCGAGCATCAGTATGGGGAAGAAAGGTGATTTGAGTGCCTTTGAACGTGGCATTGTTGTTGGTGCCAGAAGGGCTGGTCTGAGTATTTCAGAAACTGCTGATCTCCTGGGCTTTTCACGCACAACCATCTCTAGGGTTTACAGAGAATGGTCCGTAAAATTAAAAAAAAACACCCAGTGAGCGGCGTCTGTGGGGGGAAAAACCCTTGTTTGATGCCAGAGGTAAAAGGAAAGGGGCAGACTGGTTCGTGAAAAAAGGGAAACAGTGCCCAAAATAGCCCCCCGTTAAACCAAGGGGGCAGAAGAGCATTCTAACGACAGTGGGGAAAAATTTTGGGGGCAGTTGGGCTACAGAGCAGAAGCCCACACCGGGTGCCACTCCTTTCAGCAAGAACAGGAAACTGGGGCCCCAATTTGCCCGCTCTCAAAAATTGGACATAGAAGATTGGGAAAAACCTTGCCTGTCTGTGAGTCTCGATTTCTGCTCGAATTCGGAGGGTGGGGTCAAATTTTGGGCTCAACAACATGAAAGCGGACCAACCTGCCTTGTATAAACGGTTCAGGCTGGGGGTGGTGGTGTCATGGTGTGGGGAATTTTTTTCTTGGCACTCTTGGGGGCCCCTTGGAAACAATTGAGCATTGTTGAAAACCTTTTGAATCTAGCCACGAAAAAATTTGAGGCATTCTGAAGGAAAAAAGGGGGCCCCAACCCGTTATAGCATGGGCCCAAATAAAGGGGCCCGGTGATGTTTATAGACAGAAAATCAAAAAGGGAATAATATGAATATGTACACTAAAAGATAATGGTATTTGGGCCAATGTTTGAAACAAAATCCATAAGTTCCATTATGAATGGAAAAATAGTTTATAACAAAAATAATGCAATGGTGTATAGTATACTATAGGGAAAGGGCAAACTCGCCCCTTGATGGCATAGTGTGGAACAGATAGAAAAATTTTTCGGGGAATCGGGATAATATAAACAAGGGGAAACTTTACATAAAAGGCAAGCAATTTGTATCAAAGAACAAATAAAAGCAGTGCTTATGTATTAATTTAGAAAAGAAACCAAAAAAGGGGGATGAAATAAGGGTTTTGTAATAAGACAAAAGGTTTTGTGGGGACAGATTTCTCACCATCTTAAATCTAGGGTGAAAAATTTGATTCTCAGCGAAATTTAAGGAGATAAAAATTTAAAGCTAAAGCAGAGATAATAATAGGGGGAAAAATAGAAAAAATCGCTTCTCTGTTGAACACCGGGAGAAAGGGACCCCAAACCTGTGTTCCGTAAGCCCCCTCTTTTTTCAAAAGTGAAATGTGGTTACCACCCCTCGGTGGGGGGACGTTTTCTAGGATTTGAAAAACGTAGCGGCTATTTGGTGCCCTTATAAAAAAAATGGGCGGGGAGGGGAAAACCATTTTTTTTTTTCAGTATAGTTGACTGGTGGGCAGAAAGGCGGCCCTTATACTTTGGAGGGGCCACCAACGTATAAACCCCGCAGGACATTTTAACAAGTTACAAATGTGTTGGTCCAGTAAAAACCCTTTTTTAGTTTTATGGGGGAGCCAGTAGAGGGATGGTAAACAGTCCCCAAATCAATTAGGCTTTTTGATTGAAATGGGGCACAGGAAAGTGCCTGCTCTGGGAGTAGATAAGAATGTGGGTTATTTTTTTTAAAAGGAACCTATGTCAGCTCGCACTAGGAGGTCACGTAAATTTCGGGGGGTTTTGAACAATCCGTGGTTTTTTGGAACTCAGAAACTCGGGTTCCCCCGAAGAATGTCCCAATTTTTCTGAAAATTGTGTAACTTGGGCATAGGGGGTGGTAATTTTTTTAAAAATTAAAGTTTGGGTGGGTGGGGCCAAAAATTGGGGGTTTCCTGTGGGCATTCTTATATGAGAAATAAGTTGTTGGGGGTACCCCTATAGTAAATCGCGACCCATAGGTCTAGTTGTGGAACGGTCAGTGGGTCAACACAATCCTTTGACTCATAAATTTGAGAAAAGGGTAATGAATCTTGGTGGAGAGGGATGACAGTTTTGGAAAGCAGGGGTTTTTTCTTGGGTAGGTTTGGTGAAAAGATTATAAGAGGGTTCCTTTCTAGGGATTTGTGGCCCAATATCAAGAAATTTAAATTTCGACAGGATCAGATGTATATGAAAGTCACCCTGGTGATAGAATTGAGGAAGTAAGAAACTGGGGTATAGGGGAAAAAGTCCCCGCCAAGCAGATACACATCGAGAACGATGCCAGGAGACCATATGTCGTCTAACAAGGATTGGTGATATATTTTTGGGTCTCAATGGGGGACATAAGCGTTAGCTGGGGGGGGCACGTTGGCCCCCATCGCGTCCCCTTTTTTTGGGGGAAAAAATTGTCCCCAAAGAGGAAATAATTATCGGTCAAACGAGGAAAATGAAATAAAAAAATTTCTATTTCCTGGGGAGATAGATCAAAGTGTGCAACAAAAATTCGGGGTAGCCTAATGCCACCCATGTGGGATGGGGGTGTAAAGACTATTCAGTCTAATGTAAAAAGGGGGGAGTCAGGGGGAATGGGGTTTTAGGATTGGAAAAACGTCTAGAAAATGTTGTGCTCTTGGGTAGGTTTTGGTTTTTGGAAACAAGTGGTGAAAAATTTTTTTCTAAAAATTTGGGCTAGTGAGAGAAAATTGAGTTGGGAAGCGAATATTTTCGTTTGGGTTTTTTTGATCTTTATGAATTTGGGAAAAAAAAATTTTTGGGTTGGAAAAAAAAAAAAAATTTTTCTGTCAATTGTTTCTATCTAGGGCATCAAAGGGGGCCGTATTTTAGGATTATGTTAAAAAATTTTTGGGCCCCAAAAATTCATGGTCATTTTTTAAATTTCCTTTATTTTCTTTTTTTTTCCCGGCCTTTTTTGCCGCCTTTTTTGGGGTTTGTTTTTGTTTGGGTTTTTTTTACCGTAGGTTGTTTTATGTTAATTGTTTTTTTAAAATTTTTTCGTTTAAGAGTATTTTTTTGGGGTTTGGGGGGGAAAAATGTTTTGTTTGGATGTTTGGAGGATTTAAAATTAATGGGGAAGTAAATTTTTTTAAATGGTATTTTTGGTTTTAAAGGAAAGGTAGGGCGGTGGAGTTGAGGAAAAGGGTTTTGAGGAAGGGGGAAAATTTACCTTTTTAGGGAAAAATGTCCCGGGAAAAGTTGGGGAAAAAAAATTTATGTAAAGTGTTGGGGTGGGGTTGGGTTTTTTGCGGGGTTGGGTGTGGGGGATTTTGGTGAATTTTTGTTGTGCTTTTTCCCCCGTTGGTGTGTTGTAATGGCTTACCCTCCGTGTGGGGTTGCGTGGTTTTGGTCCAAAATTTGTCCCCTTTTGGGGTTTGTACGGGTTTCTTGTCCCTTAAAAAAAAAATTGTTTGGGTTTCCGGGGGGGTTTATGTTGGTGGAGGAAAAATTTTTGGGGGTTGGGGTTGAAGGAAAAAAAAAAAGGGGGGGGTTAAAAAAGGGGGGGGGGGAGTAAAAGTTTTCCCAAAAAGAGAAGGCAAGGGGTGTGGGGGGGGGTTTAAACCAATTTTATTAAGGGGAGGGAAAACACCAAGGGAAAAAATATGAAAAAAAAAAAAAAATTGGGTGTCAAATAAAAAAAAAAAGATTCCCCAAAAAAACAAACAAAATTAAATTTTTTTTAAAAAAAAAAATAAAAGAAGAAATTAAAAAAAAATTTTTGGGGAAAAATGAAAAAAACAAAAGCAAAAGAAAATTTTAAAAAAAGATTTTGAACAAGCCCAAAACATTTAAAAAAAATAACCAGAAAAGCCTTTGGAAAAACCGTTACCGAAAAATTTTTTTTTAACCCCACCCCACCGTGGGATTGGGGAGAAAAAGCAGAACCCAGGTTTTTCCCCCCGGGGGGGGCCCCTTCCCCCCTTTTCCCCCCCCCCCCAAATTTTAAAGATGGGGAAAACCCCCCTTTTTTCCCCCCCCCAAAAATTTTCCCCCCCCCCCCCCCCCCCCAACCCCCTTTCCCCCCAAAAGGGTTTTTTCCAAAAAAATGAACGGGGACTTTTAAACCCCAAAAAAAAAAAAATTTTGGGGGTTTGTGGAAAAAAAAAAGGGAAAAAACCCCAAAAAAAAAAATCCAAAAAAAAAAAAAAAAATTTTGCTTTTAAAAAAAAAGGGAAAGACCCAAAAGCAAAAAAAAAAGGGGAAAAAAATAAAAGAGAATCCAAAGGGAAACGGGCCAAACCCAGGGAAAAACCCTCTTTAAAAAACAAAAAAACCGTAATAATCAACCCATAAAACCCCCCAAAAACGAAAATTGGATCCTTCACCCAAGGGAAACCCCAAAAGCCGGACCCAAAAATTTTTTAAAAAAAAAAAAAGGGGGGGAAAAAAAAGGGGAAAAGGACACAACCCCAGGGGCCCAAAAAAAAACCCGGGGCCAAAAGGGCAACCCCACCCCAAAAAACCCCCCCCCCTTTTTCACCCCCCCCCCCCCCCCCCTTTCCCCCCCCCCCCCCCCCCCCCCCAAAAAAAACCCCCCCCCGGAAACCCCCCCCATTCAAGGGTAAAAATAAAAAAACCCATAAATTATATTTACTTTAAAACCAAAATTAAAAAGTGTAAAGGGCCCCCCTTTTTTTAAGGAGGGGTTTTTTTTTTTTACAAATGCCTAAAATATATATGTCAATCTCTATAATTATATATATACACATACATAGCTCCCCTATATCATGTCTCATCCCCGAGAGTATATGCATTGTATCACATATGTTGGAAGTGCTTGGTGTGACTGTGAGGATGGGACACTATATAGGGGAGATTTCTGTGTGTGTGTGTGTGTGTGTGTGTATATAAAATTATAGATGTCTACACATATATTTTCATATCTTTACATATGTGTACAATTTATAAAAAAAAACAAAAAACAAAATGGTGGGACTTGAACTCCCAACCTCTGGCATGCCAAGCTGATCACCTATGCACTGCTCTATACAAGCAGCTTATGCAGACACTATGTTGAATCCTTATGTTATACACTACAGATGATGACATCTTAAGGAGGCGGGGCTTGCATTAGCCCTGAGGAACAGAACGCCTTCTTTTCAAAGTAGCAGCTTAAGGACTGAACCTGTGAGGAGGTGAATCAACCTCTTGGCAAAAGCCCTTTAAACAGCAGTAATTGCCCAGATCCTTCACCCTAGAGCTGAGATGTACATAGAGCCAGCAGACTCTGGTTTCACTATCGATTTTAACAGCTCAGAGGGGAGTAAACACAGAGTGTGCAGGCAGCCAATCAGAGCGCAGGGGGCGTGGCCATGATTTCCTGTCTAGGGGCATATCCCAACAGGCTAAATGAAATATCAGCCAGCCAATCACAGTGCAGGGGGCGTGTCTAGGGCACAGGAATCGACCAGGGGGCGTTCTGACCAGCAACAGCAGAAACAGAAGACAGATTTACAGCGAAGCTGATATCTGCTAAACCAAGTGACAGAGGTAATGCAACCCAATTACAAAAGTGCTTATTTTTACTGTCCCCATAATCTGACATGATCTTTGTAACGATAAAACCCCTTTAAGAAGAGTGCTATGCATCAGCCACTGTTATCACCAGGCAGGTGTTTCTAGTCAATACAGACATGCCCTACACTTCCTGGATGACAATGCTCTACTTTATGAAGGTTGCATCATTAGGGAATGGTTGTTGGAGACTAGGGTACATCATTTAGATTGGCCTGAACTTTCTCCAGACCTGAACCTCCTAAAAAACCTGTGGGATCAGCTAAGTCGCTGTGTAGAAACTTGTATCTCTCTACCACTTAACTTCAATGACCTGAGGGCCGCCATGCCTCAGGATTTAATAATTTGACTTGTGATGAGCATAAGATTTTGTTGTCAAGCTGGTGTATACCTTCCACTGTTGTTGGCTTTTATTTCATTCAATTGTTTGACATGAGAAAATCAATATGGCTACTTTCAGGATAAAATATTACTGTAGTGTGAAATTTTTAAGTTTTCCATAAATTGCACCTGAAAGTCAAATATCCCTAACTTTTTGTGAGTAGTGTATGTTATTTACAACCACTGAGCTATACGTACCCCATGTCAGTACAGTGTCCCAGAGTTTCAGACTACAAATTGTGAATGTGTTTTGCTCAGCAAGGTATGCGTCAATAGGCTTCTCATTACATTATCATCAGTCTATTACTTGTTCTGGTTTGCAATATTTAACAGAGTAAATTAATTGTGTGACATACACCTAATTAGGCCTTGAAAACATTTTTCATATAAAATTTATTAATGGAAAAAGTGTATGACCCAATACCAATTTATCTCTCTCTTTAATCTGATATTGTATTATGTTGTGGGTGACCGTAAAATGTGACATAGTACTGCAAGACAACTTTGTGCTGATCATATAAAATAGTCAAAAGATACTCTACTCCAAGGCAGCTACTTCATTCAAGCTGCTGTAGAAGTACATTGTAGTGTTGGAACAGGTAAAGGAGCCATGCTGGACCCTTCATTTGTATTATACAGTCAACACCCTACTCTATTGGCCAGAAACAGAGAGAAGGGAGATTTCCCTGTCACTTCATTTGTATCCCTGTAACAATTTTGGGGTACTAGTGAGTTCTATGGCAGCCTGGGGCCTAACCTTGGCCTCTAGAACTGCTAATAAAAGAAACCTTGTAGTTCCTGCCAGAGCCTAATAGGCTCCCAGTAATTTTAACATTGACATGCATAATATACTATAATACAGAATATTGAAGTGCATTTTAAAAGTGAACAGAGCATTGTATGTTTAAGGGAAAACACAGGACATAAAAAATTTATTAAAAAAGTATACATAATTTATATTGCTACACCAACATTTTATCCATATTTTTATGCCACCTCTCCAAGTTATCCTTTCCTCTCTAGTCTCGAATCTATCAGATACATTTTATGGTAAATCTTGTGATGTCACGATCATGTCAGAAAAAAAAAAAACATTTGAGGAAGAAATCTAGAGATAATGCAAAAAAAAGTTTTTACTGTTGCTCATTTAGGTTGCTTAACAGTGGATACCATAAAAGTGCAAGTCATACGGTGCCCAGCATAGCGGTGACATCAGTTAAATGCAGCTGTCAAAAAATAAATTTTCCTTTCTAAAGGATATGGACAGACACAAAACATGTTTGTGTCCTGATTGTTGGAAACCACAAAGAGAAGCACCAGGGACCACATGTGGCATGGCCCCTGGGCCGCATGTTGTGTACCTCTGCCTAAAAAGACATTGGTGGAATTGCTATTATTTTACTGGGTCCATCCCCCAAAAAAAGGCAGAAAGCAATACTGATTATGTACACCAGAATTATGCTGTTAAAAAAAAACTTGTCTAACAAAAAAAATACAAAAACCAGCATGATGATAGTAGAGTGCACATCACAAAGAATCTCTAATATACTTCTTTAACAAATCTCTCTTCAGTGTGCCAAGTTCTCTAGTGGACATTAATCTACCAGTAATTTTGAGCTCAGGGAATCATTAGCTTAATCCTTTACACGCAGTCTAGTGGACAGTAGGAGGCATTATTATCTTATCAAGGACAGTTGTAATCCAGCAGTTGAGTAAAATCAGTATCAGTAGCATGTTTAAAAATCCATCAAAACCAATGCAAAATAAAGGCAACTGCCTCCACATTTCAAGTATCTCAGCATTTCTAGTCATGAGTAAGAACAATAAAAACACTGGGACATTCAAATCAATGCAGAAAAAAAGACAATAACCTTTGCGGTTCCTAGTCATGTCTTACAATGCATAGACATTTCAAACATGTAGGAGGTTGTCTTTTTCCTGTACTGATTTTGATGCTGCAAACAAAGATTTTATACTTATTTTATGAAAGCACAGGATTACTACTGTCGTTTTTGATTTGCTGCCATCAGCTCGAGTAAATATAAGCTGGTTTATTTTTTGTACTGGAAGTCCTTGGGTTACAGACATGATAGGTTCCGTAGATTTGTTATTAATTTTGTATGTAGGCTGGAACAGGTACATTTTTAAGTGTAGCTCCAGACATTTTTGTTTGTTTGTTTAGTTTTGGATAGGACAGGGAAGGGTCAGTACCCCTGTAACTTTGGTTTGCTGCCTTTGCCCCTGTTCAGAAGATTTCATCTCATTTTCTGTCCCTCAAGAAAATAATATTGGTACCACCTTAGTTATGTTAGTCTGAGGGGGTCTAGTGGGTGGACTTTAATTCATGTAGAGGGCTTTAGTAAATCCGCACCTTGTATTGATTTCATGAAATGTATATAATTTATTTACAGCAAACATGTAGACTTAAACACCTGAAGAAAATTGTCAGGAAAGGAAAACCTACAATTGTCACTTAATTAACTTGAAATTGTCAAAAGTATTAATAAATTCAAATTTTATTAAAATTAACTAGATCAGACATTGTGTTTGAATTGGGGTTCAACTGGAAATAAAATAATTAGCAGCACAGATATCTTCAAACTTCTAATCAGTCAGTCTTCCTAATGAGTAACAAATAGTCACTGTGCTGCTTGGTATTATGGTGTGTACCGCAATGAACCAAAGGAAGCTAAGGTGAGAGTTGTCTCAGGATAGAAAAGACTAAACAACCATCTCCAAACAGCTTGATGCTTCAGAAATTTCACAAAACCCTTATGGCAATGCATGTCAAAGAAGCCAATCCTCCACAACTCATTGTTGCACACAAGATAGATATCATAACCACACATCTTCTTTTTTGACATCTTCAGACTGTATCCAAAAAAGCTAGAAAAAAATTGCAAAAATCTCTGCTTCAAAGTAGCCTGATGTTTCTGTTAGTTGCACATAATATTTAGAAATGTAAGGTCTATGGTACTGTAGCTAACTTTCCTGGAAGTGACCAGAAGAGGAAAATTGACAAATTAAAAAAAAAACAAAAACAGATAATACTAATGGTAACCAAAGAGCCCAGAAAAACCCCCAAAGAGATGTCACCATCTGTCACTTTCACCATTCATTATTTGTTTGCCAAAGTGGACTTAATGAAAGATGACTAAGGAGGAAACCCATGTTGATATCATATAAAAGTGACTTTTTGGCAAGTCACATTAGCTCTATGTTCACAGACACAAAAATAAAGCATACAAAGAAAAGAATATTGTGCTTTCTGTGAAACATTGAGGAGGCTCTGTTATGTTTTGGGGCTTTTTTGATGCATCTGTGCAGGGTACAATGAAATCTTATGACTATGAAGGCATTTGCTGCTTGGTGTCAGAAATTCTAGTTAGTTGCAGGTTCTCCAGCATGAGAATGACCCAAAACACACAGATAAAAACATTGACACAAGAATGGCTAAGTGCAAAGAATTTTAGCATTCTGAAGTAGCCTGCTATGAGCTCTGATCTAAATCCTATTGAACATCTGTGGTAGGAACTAAAACATGCAGTGTGGAGAAGGAATCCTTCAAATCTTCAATGAAATTAACGACTGATCCAGAATCCACAGAGGCGGAGACCTGAAACTTGATACCAGATTGGGTGCAGAGTGGACCAGCATGGTCAGAGGTGCAGAGGTAGTGTTCACACCTAGAGACACCTCTCCCATGTAGCCCAGGTGTGGGAGTTTCCCGTACACAATGGACTGTCTATACGGAAATGCTCAGGACTAGCACAATAGAGGCAAAGATTTTGCTGACATCGACAGGACCATTCTTGCTGTGACACATAGACTCTGTCCACTTGCTTTGGTTCTTCAGAAGAAGTCATAGGTGCAGGCAGTGGAGGCTTTTGGAACAACATAGCAAAATGGGGAAGATAGCATGGCCGGACTGTTTCACATTGTTGATGGAGCTGCTGCTGTCTCTCACCGAACTGGAAATCAATACATGTGGCTAGATGGATGAGCTCATCTAGGGATGAAGGGAGGTCCCGACCGGCCAGCTCATCCTATATCCTTCCAGCGAGGCTCTGCCAGAACGTGGCTACAGTCTCATTGTTCCATGACAGCTCTGAGAGTAGGGTACGGAATTGTCCCACTTACTGCACTACAGTGGAGTCAACTTGTCATAGGCGGAGCAGAAAAGCCGCAGCAGAAGATGCACATCCAGGTTCCTCAAACATGTTGCAGAATGACTCCAAATAGACTTGTATGATAGCAGTCACTGGAACCCCCAGTCTGAAAGACGTGTGACCCATGCCAAGGCTTCACCCGACAGAAGACTGACAAAAACGGCACTTTAGCATGTTTAGTAGGGAACTAGTTTGCCATTAATTCCAAATGAATGGTACATTGGCTTATGAACCCCTTGCAGGCTTAAAGGCTCCCATCGAACCTTGGACGCAAAGGCAGATGTAGGTTGGGACTAAGGGCCACATGTATGAAAACTGTCTAGGTCTAAAATTCACTTTGTTGCCCATAGCAATCTATCAGAGCGCCCCTTTAATTTCATATAGTGCTCTGGAAACATGAAAGGGGCACTATGATTGGTTGCTATGGGCCACAAAGTGAATTTAAGACCTAGACAGTTTTCATACATGTGGCCCTAAGTAGAGATGGGCGAATTGATTCTAACGAAGTGGAATTCGTTTAGAATTTCAGGAAAACTGCGGTTCTGAACGAAGTCGAACTTTGGGGTACTTCGCGTGAACGAAGTGTGCTTTTGACTGATAAAATGGCTGCGAGCACATGGCGTTACATGGGGCAAAGAACTCTGGGAGGAAGAAGGGCATAGCCTACATGACATGTGCAGAGATGAAGCCAATCAGAGACCGTCGGGATTCTGTAATGTCACCGCACTATATAAGTCCGGGTGCGGCGCTGGGAGCTCATACTGCTCTCACTGTACTGATTAGGGAATGGTGCTGCTCCACGGTTGCTTTGATATATCTTATAAAGACTTCATTTTTATACAGCGATTTTTTGGGGGGTGTCAGCTTGTTCAGAGACTGCTTTCTTTAATGTTTAATTCTGATTTTGTGGGGTATTGGAACTGAAGTCAGTGTGCGTCCAATGCAGCTGCATATACATTTTAATGCTATCTGCTCACAGCACATTGTATATCACAAGGGTTATCTAAGCTGTTCTGTTGTATTCATTTAAAGAAACAGCGTTTTTACAATCCAAATACCACTTCAATTTTTGGTTGCTCAATTTTTTTGCGCAAATTTACATCCAGGCGTTAATTTAAGCGTTGTTCTGCTGTTGTGGTCATAAAAGAAACAGTCTTTTCACGCAAAAAGACATTTTTCTGTAGCATAATTCATAACGAAGGTTTAATTACAAGTTTTTCTCTTGTTGTGTACCGTAAAATACACACCATTGTAACACGCTACAAAGCTGGCAGTTTTTTGTCTGCTCAATTCTTTTGCGCAATTTACAACCAGGAGTTAATTAAGCATTGTACTGCTGTTTTGGTCACTAAAAGAAACCGTCTTTTTCACCGCCAAAAAGACATTTTTCCTGTAGCATAATTTATAACGATAGGTTAATTACAAGTTTTTTCTTTGTGTATCTTTTAAAATACACACCATTGTAACACGCTACAAAGCTGGTAATTTTTGGTTGCTCATTTCTTTGGCGCAATTTAGATCCAGGGGTTAATTAAGCATTGTTCTGTGGTTGTGGACACTAAAAGAAACTTCTTTTTCACCGCCAAAGAAGAAATTTTGCCTGTAGCATAATTCATATCCGAAGGTTAATTAAGCCTGTTTGTGCTTTTACATTCAGTAAAATGCACAGTGTTTTTAAACAACACATACAAGTAAATTTTTCCTGGCCATTTGTGGAGCGCAATTTATATCCAAGGGTTACCCAAGCTTGTTACTGGGTTCATTTGGAGTCAAATACAGAGTGTGTTATTATATCATATAAGATATCTTCATCAAACAGTGTCTGTACTTTTTAGAACAAACAGTATGTCACACAGAGAGGTGGCAGGCTCTTCACCTACGAGTGGCAGTGGCACAAACATTGTTGTTGTTCAGCAACCCAATGGTTCTTGATTGGTTGACTAGGTCATCCACTTCCTCCCAGATGACATCTGACAACCCCAGCCATGAGTCGGTGGGAACGTCAGACACAACCCTTAGTTGGCATGGCCCGGGAGGGGTCAGTGGCCCTCACCTGTCCTCAACCCGCCTCTATCCCATCTGGTTCCCTCAGCCAGAGATCTACTATGTGGTCTGGGCTCAGCGCCACTATATAGCGAGGATGAACAATTTGAGGAGGGCAGTCAGCAGCTACTTGACAGCGAAGAAATGGGGCCAATATCCCCTTCTTCTTGCAGTAGGCGGCAAAGTATAGATGTGGAGAGTGGCATGGGAGGTCATGTTGTGAGGGCTCAGCCTCTGCATACCACGACCGGTGATGAGGACAGCAGTGATGATGAAACACAAATAGATAATGATGTAGCCGACCGCACTTGGGAGCCGAGTGAGGCAAGGGCTTCATCATCGTCAGGAAAAGAGGGCATCAGTTTGCGCGTCAGGCAGCGGCGCAGCCAGCAAGTAGGTTATGTGGCCGTGAGTCAGCAGGATAGCAGCAGTGTGAGGCCGGGAACCAAGCGGCCACGGGGTAAAAAACCCGCTTCGCAGGTCCAAGAAAGTAGCGGCACAGGGGCTCAGCGAGACAGCGGCGGTAGTAGTCACTTAGTGCGGAGCGTTGGCGGTAAAATCAGATACTCGTCAGTGTGGCAGTTCTTTACTAAGACACCGGAGGAGCCGAATATGGGTATATGTTGAATCTGTAGGCAGAAAGTGAAGCGTGGCCAGAGAGCTAACGTTGGCACCACGGCCCTGCGTCAACACATGCAGCGTCATCATCCGGTGGCCTGGGAGAAACGTGGCTCAGATGTGGGGGTCCATCCTGCCGCCGAAGCAACAGCAGCAGCGCCTTGTGGCAGGAATGAGATTGCAGCCAGTAAAGTCTCCTCCACCTCTGCAGTATGGAGCTGTTTCTCTTTGACATCATGTTCCGGTCCAGATGCTGCTTCTCCTCGCTACTCATGGCGCCAGCAGTCGTTCAGCGAGGCGATTGCAAAGAGACAACAGTATGCGTCCAACCATCCTAAGGTGCAGAAGCTGACCGTGCTCCTGTCCAAGTTGTTGGTACTGCAGTCCCTCCCTCTCCAAATGGTGGACTCTGCACCATTCAGAGAACTTATGGCTTGTGCCAAGCCGAGATGGAGAGGTCCAAGCCGTAATTTCTTTTCCAAAAAGGTCGAACCAGCACTTCATAAATATGTAGAACAGAAGGTGGGCCAGTCCTTGAGCTTATCGGTTTGTTCCAAGGTGCACGGCAGCGCGGACGTCTGGAGCTGTAACTACGGTCAGGGCTAGTACATGTCCTTTATGGCCCACTGGGTGAATGTGCTTCCTGCCCAGTCACACCAACAACTTGGACAGGAGACGCCGCTTTCTCCTCCACATTGTCAAACTGCGGCTCCTGTGCCAATTTCCGCCTCCTCCTCCTCCACCACCACCACCATCTCAGCCTCCACAAGTAATGCTTCATCATACCACATGTGTAGGGCACAGCGGTGTCACGCAGTTCTACACCTGGCTTGCCTCAGCGAACGAAGTCACACAGGGGAGGAACTGCTCCGCATCATGCAGCAAGAAATCGATGTGTAACTTTTTCTGCGCCAACTCCAACTCGGAACCATGGTGACGGACAATGGGAGTAACATGGTGTCCGCGCTGCACCGAGGAGGGATGGTCCATGCGCCCTCCATAGCGCATGTGTTCACTTTGGTTGTGAAAAGGTTCCTGAAGTCTTCCACCGATCTTCAGAAGATTCTGAAAATGGGCAGGAAACTGCATGCACTTCATCCATTCCTACAAAGCCAGGAACACCCTCCTCGAGTTGCAGCGGCAGAACGGCCTCCCCAACACACTCTGATATGCGATGTTTCCACTGGTTGGAATTCCAGCCTGCACATGTTGGACCGACTGTATGAACAGAGAAAGGCCATTAACGATTTTTTGATGATCCAGGCAGAAAGGAGTACTCCCCTGTGTAACTTTGATGTCAGACAGTGGCAGCTCATGCGTGACACCTGCCATTTGTTGAGGCCATTCGAGGAGGCCACGTTATTTGTCAGTCGCCAGGACTACGGGATGAATAACGTCATTCCACTGCTTCATGTCCTGGAACAGATGCTGAAAAATCTGTCTGGGCAGGGGACTGGAGACATAGCGACTACATCTCGCGGCCGCATGAGTCCGGTGAGGACTGAAATGGAGGAGGAGAAGGAGGACATTGGAGCAGAAGCATTGTCTGGTGAAATGAGTGGATTTTCTACCCAGGTGACAATAGAGGAGGAGCAGGAGCAGCTGGAGGAGGTAGATGGAGATGAGGAAGACGAGGCAGATGACCCGCAAGCACCGTGGCAGTATACAGTGGAGATGGAGGCAGGGATCCCCTCTGAGTCACTTGTGCAGATGGCCCGCAGCATGCTGATTTGTCTGGCTAGTGACAGCCGAATAGTCAGCATCCGGCAGAGGGATGACTTCTGGCTCTCCACCCTATTGGACCCTCGCTACCGGTCCAAAATGGGAGCCTTTTTCCCAGCTATTGAGAGGGAGGACAAACTCAAATACTATAGGGAAATCCTCCATAGTCAGTTGGCCACTGCCTATGTGCGGCATCGTCCCTCCTCTGACAGGTCTGACCGGGGGGTTCTTCAGCGCTCACTTACTACTGCCGCGGCTGCTGGGGTAAGGTGGGGGGTAGGAGCAGTAACAGCTCCATCAGCAGCAACCTAAGTCTGGAGTCACTGATGAACAGCTTTCTTAGCGAGGAGGGGAGTCGCCAGCAGCAGCAGGACCTGGAGCAGACCCTAAAACAACAGGTGGTGACCTACTTGGACAGCACTCTGCCACTCCAGTTAGAAGATCCGCTGGACTATGAGTAGGGCAGCCAAACTGGATGTGTGGCCGCAACTTTTTGAGTTTGCAGTGGAGAAGCTGTCCTGCCTGGCCAGTAGTGTCGCATTAGAGCGGGTGTTCAGTGCGGCGGGGTCCATCGTTACCCCAAGGAGAACCCGCTTGTACACGGGAAATGTGGAACGACTGACCTTTGTCAAGATTAATCAGGCGTGGATCGGCCAGGATTTCCACACACCAATGCCTTAGCCGTCAGACTACATCAGCCATGACGCCTCACCCAAACTGTGAGAAATGAGTCTGGGTTCAAACTACCTGCCTCAGCCACTATTCTGATGCCGCCACCCGCCTGATGCCACACATCTGCTGACAGTTTCTCCCTCTGCCACCAACCATCTTTACCAGTGACTGGTATTGCCACCTACCTCCACACTCTGTCATTGTGCCATTCTATGACCTCATGCTGCTGCTACGGTTGCTGGTGCCGTGACATCCACACAGTATCATTGTGCCACTCTCTGACCTCATGCTGTTGCTCCTGCAGCCGTCACCTCCACTCTCTGTCATTGTGCCTCTCTGTGGCCTACTCCTGTTTTTGCCACCTCCAGAATGTCATTGTGCCACTGCCTGACCTCATGCTGCTGCTACCGTGACCTCCACACTGTGTCATTGTGCCACTCTGTGGCCTACTCCAGTTTTTGCCACCTCCAGAATGTCATTGTGCCACTGTCTGACCTCATGATGCTGCCGTGACCTCCACACTGTGTCATTGTGCCACTCTGTGGCCTACTCCTGTTTTTGCCACCTCCAGAATGTCATTGTGCCACTGTATGACCTCATGCTGCTGCTGCCGTGACCTCCACACTGTGTCATTGTGCCACTCTGTGGCCTACTCCAGTTTTTGCCACCTCCAGAATGTCATTGTGCCACTGTCTGACCTCATGCTGCTGCTGCCTTGACCTCCACACTGTGTCATTGTGCCACTCTGTGGCCTACTCCAGTTTTTGCCACCTCCAGAATGTCATTGTGCCATTCTCTGACCTCATGCTGTTGCTCCTGCCGCCGTCACCTCCACTCTCTGTCATTGTGCCACTCTGTGGCCTACTCCTGTTTTTGCCACCTCCAGAATGTCATTGTGCCACTGTCTGACCTCATGCTGCTGCTGCCGTGACCTCCACACTGTGTCATTTTGCCACTTTGTGGCCTACTCCTGTTTTTGCCACCTCCAGAATGTCATTGTGCCACTGTCTGACCTCATGCTGCTGTGGCTGCTGTCGTGACCTCCACACTGTGTCATTGTGCCACTATGTGGCCTACTCCAGTTTTGCCACCTCCAGAATGTCATTGTGCCACTGTCTGACCTCATGCTGCTGCTGCCGTGATCTCCACACTGTGTCATTGTGCCACTCTGTGGCCTACTCCTGTTTTTGCCACCTCCAGAATGTCATTGTGCCACTGTCTGACCTCATGCTGCTGCTGCCGTGACCTCCACACTGTGTCATTGTGCCACTCTCTGACCTCATGCTGTTGCTCCTGCCGCCGTCACCTCCACTCTCTGTCATTGTGCCACTCTGTGGCCTACTCCTGTTTTTGCCACCTCCAGAATGTCATTGTGCCACTGTCTGACCTCATGCTGCTGCTGCCGTGACCTCCACACTGTGTCATTGTGCCACTCTGTGGCCTACTCCTGTTTTTGCCACCTCCAGAATTTCATTGTGCCACTGTCTGACCTCATGCTGCTGCTGCCGTGACCTCCACACTGTGTCATTGTGCCACTCTGTAGTCTACTCCAGTTTTTGCCACCTCCAGAATGTCATTGTGCCACTGTCTGACCTCATGCTGCTGCTGCCGTGACCTCCACACTGTGTCATTGTGCCACTCTGTGGCCTACTCCTGTTTTTGCCACCTCCAGAATGTCATTGTGCCACTTTCTGACCTCATGCTACTGCTGCTGTGACCTCCACACTGGTCATTGTGCCACTCTGGGGCCTACTCCTGTTTTGCCACCTCCATGTGTCATTGTGCCACTCTGTGCCTCTGCTCCTGTTTTTGCATCCTCCATATTGTCATTGTGCCACTCTCTGACTCATGCTGTGCTGGCTGCACGTCACCTCCACACTCTGTCATTGTGCCACTCTGTGGCCTACTACTGTTTTGCACACCTCCAGTATGTCATTGTGCCCCCTCCTACTCATGCTGCTGCTGTGGCTTGCTCGTATCCTCCACACTCTGTCATTGTGCCACTATGTGGCCTACTCTGTTTTGCCACCTCCAGAATGTCATTGGTGCCACTGTCCTAACCTCATGCTCTCTGTCTGCTGTCGTGACCTCCACACTGTGTCATTGTGCCACTCTGTGGCCTACTCCAGTTTTTGCCACCTCCAGAATGTCATTGTGCCACTGTCTGACCTCATGCTGCTGCTGCCATGACCTCCACACTGTGTCATTGTGCCACTCTGTGGCCTACTCCTGTTTTTGTCACCTCCAGAATGTCATTGTGCCACTCTCTGACCTCATGCTGCTGTGGCTGCCGCCGTCACCTCCACACTCTGTCAATGATGTTGCCACCTGAGCTTTCAGCTTGTTTTTTTCCACCTTTCGCTGCCATGACTTTATCAGGCTACATTCCCGCTTGAGTTTTTTGGTCAGTTTTGCCCTCTTAAGTGCACAGGGAATTTTATAGGGAAGCGATTCTAAGAGCGGCAGCAGTCATGTGCGTGTCATACTAAAACTCAACATTGTATGAAGACCAAACCAAGCTCCCTCTGCATATTTAAGCATGGCACAATGTTCTACAGCACCCTGCAGGCTCTGTGCAGCCTGGAAATAGCTATTTTTTAACGTGATTCATCCAGAAGTAATTCGGATCGAAACGAATTTTGTCGGAAAATTTGCCCATCTCTAGCCCTAAGTGATTACAGCGGAGCCATAAGCACTGGACTTTCCGCAGGTGGTGCTGGACCAGGAGGCTCCTTAGACTCCGTTCCATGACACAGCATACAGCAACGCTTGCTGCTTAGATTGCAGTTTGGATATATCAACTACTGCTGTTTCATTTGCAAATTGGACAGGTGTGTTAAACAGTCACATTGCAGTAGAAGGAAGTGACCAATCAGTAACTAGTTGACTCCCGGGAAAAAAAATGTTGCACATATAGAACTTGTGGACCCAGCAATGATATTTCTGCCTCCACTACACATAAAACTTGGGCTGATGAAAAATCTTGTGAAAGCAATTAACAAGGAAGCAGAAGGATTTCATTATTTGAGACAAATGTTCCCAAGAACAACCTGTGCCAAGATGAAAGAAGGCATTTTTGTTGGTCCACAAATCCGACACATCATAAATGAAAAGTACTTCGAAGAGCTGCTGATGGGGTACGAGAAAATTGCTTGGAAATCATTCAAGGATGTTTGCGAGAATTTCCTTGGCAACTATTGAGCTCCAAAATATATCGAATTAATTGACAACATTGTTGAAGCTTACAAAGCGATGAAGGGCAACTGCACTTATTTTCTGCATTCACATGCAGAATGTTGCAGTCAATGCAGTAGCTAAGGGGAAGGCACATGGAGGAAGCTCCCTCTGTCTCTATCAGCACCCACACCACATGATTGCAGTGTGCTGATGGCTTCCCTAACAACCTAGAAACCCAACAAAGGCTTCTAGTTTATGAAATAATCATGCCCAGCTAGTAATACAAAGCAGTACTGTGATGTACTATATTGTATTACACCAGCGATTTAACAATAGCCAAGTGTAGCCCCCTATAGAGAGAAGACAAACATTGAAAAGTTAAAAAAATAAACAGTAAAAAAAAGATTCGAATACACATGTAATAAAACATACATACTGCCCTTTCCCTGATAAAAATCCCAATCACCCCAAAAAAGATAAAAAAAGAAAAAAATACACATATTTGTTAGCCTATAAATCTGACATGTTTTTAACCCGCACGATGAAAGCCATAAAAGAATAACAAAAACAAAATTTGCGATCTTTGTTCAACCCACTGAATAAAATGCAATCAAAAATAAACCCCAAAGTGGTACGGTAGCTCTGTACATGAAAAAATAAAAAAAAAGATAGTGATACATAAACATTGTTTTACACAAAAAACATTTATTTTTCTTTTAAGTGCTACAATATAAGAAACTGTATAAGATGGATATCGCTTTAATCGTATTGCCTCACAGATTAAAACTAACATGTCATTTATACAGCAAGGTGAACGCTGTCAAAAATGAAAAAAACAATACCAGTATTGCTGTGTTTTCTTCATACTTCCTCCAATAGATTAAACCCCCCCAAAATGTCCACGCCAAAATGATACCAACTCAACTTATCCCGCAAAAAAAAAGCTATTATATAGCTCCATATATAGAAAAATAAAAAAGTATGTAACACTATGACAAAATATGACATTTTTTACTAACACATTTTTATTGCGTAAAACTAATAAAACATAAAAACTATTTAACATTGATTTTGTTGTAATTGATCTGATATGCATAGTAAAATTATTATTTAAATTATACCGGATGGTGAACACTGTAAAAATGAAACCCAAAAAATAATGGCAGAACGGCGTTTTTTTTTTCCCTTTCATGGTCCAATGCTAAAAAACTGTGAAACACTTATGTGTCCAAAATGCACAATACACAAAAGATGAATTCCCTGAGGGACATTGAATCCAAAATAGGGTGACTTCTGGAAAGTTTCACCTGTTCTGGTACTTTAGGGGCTTTGCAAATGCAATATAGTACCCACCAAAATCTGTCTTTCCCTTGTATGTCTTGCTATGTGCACATACAGCAGTTAAGAGACATACAGGGTATGTTCAACTAATACTGCATACAATTGGGAAATTTAAAATTTTTCATTTTCACAGCCTAACGCTAAAAAAAATTGTAAAACACCTGTGGGTTGAATATACTCACTGGATATATTATTTAAATGGTGTAGTTTCCAAAATGGTGTCTTTTTAGGGTTGTTCATTAAGGGCCACATGTATGAAAACTGACTAGGTCTAAAATTCCCTTTCTTTCCCATAGCAACCAATCAGAGGGTCCCTCTCATTTTTCCAGAGCACTATATGAAATGAAAGGGGCGCCCTGATTGGTTGCTATGGGAAAGAAAGGGAATTTTAGACCTAGTCAGTTTTCATACATGTGGCCCTAAATTTTAGCACTTTAAGGTGTCTGCAAACCTGTAATGGCGCCTAAAGAAAATGTGACCTCAAAGTCCAGTAGGTGCTCCCTCTATCCTGAGGGTTGAGGCTGAGTCAAGCAGACCACACAGGCTACTATGGGATATGTCTAAAAATGGCGGAAACAGGGAAATCATTATTAAATTGTGTTTCCCTAGTAAAATCTACTGTGTTCCAGTAAATAATGAATTGAATTTAAAAATTTGCAAAAAAAAAAGAAGTGAAATTTTGACTTCACCTCCACCTTGCCTTAATTCCTATAGAACATCTACATCAGGGGTGGGCAATTAATTTTCCCATGGGGCTGCATGAGAAAGTGCGATGGTTTTGGGGGGCTGGACTAATAAAAACATAGGATGAACGGGGAAAAATTTGTTTTGGGGGGATTATCTTTGTGGAAACTTACTGGGGGATGTATCTATACACCTGCATATATACTGATGGTACACAGTAAGGCAGGTATATACAGCTCTCCTCAGTAAGGTAGGTATGTAGATGTATGTCCCCTCAGTCTGGCAGGTATATACAGCTCCCCTCAGTCAGGTATATAGATATAGGTACCCTCAGGCAGGTATATAGATAGGTACAGCTCCCCTCAGGCAGGTATATAGATAGGTACAGCTCCCCTCAGGCAGGTATATAGATAGGTACAGCTCCCCTCAGGCAGGTATATAGATAGGTACAGCTCCCCTCAGGCAGATATATAGATAGGTACAGCTCCCCTCAGGCAGGTATATAGATAGGTACAGCTCCCCTCAGGCAGGTATATAGATAGGTACAGCTCCCCTCAGGCAGGTATCTAGTTAGGGCTCCATACAGGCAGGTATATAGTTAAAGCTTCACACAGGCAGGTATATAGCTAGTTAGGCCTCCATACAGGCAGGTATATAGTTAAAGCTCCACACAGGCAGGTATATAGTTAGGGCTTCCCACAGGCAGGTATATAGATAATTAGGGCTCCTCACAGGCAGGTATAGAGATAGTTAGGTGTGTCCCCAGGCAGGTATAGAGATAGTTAGGTGTGTCCCCAGGCAGATATATAGTTAGGTGTGTCCCCAGGCAGGTATATAGATAGTTAGGTGTGTCCCCAGGCAGATATATAGTTAGGTGTGTCCCCAGGCAGGTATATAGATAGTTAGGTGTGTCCCCAGGCAGGTATAGAGATAGTTAGGTGTGTCCCCAGGCAGATATATAGTTAGGTGTGTCCCCAGGCAGGTATAGAGATAGTTAGGTGTGTCCCCAGGCAGATATATAGTTAGGTGTGTTCCCAGGCAGGTATAGAAATAGTTAGGTGTGTCCCCAGGCAGGTATAGAGATAGTTAGGTGTGTCCCCAGGCAGGTATAGAGATAGTTAGGTGTGTCCCCAGGCAGGTATATAGATAGTTAGATGTGTCCCCAGGCAGGTATAGAGATAGTTAGGTGTGTCCCCAGGCAGGTATATAGATAGTTAGGTGTGTCCCCAGGCAGGTATAGAGATAGTTAGGTGTGTCCCCAGGCAGATATATAGTTAGGTGTGTCCCCAGGCAGATATATAGTTAGGTGTGTCCCCAGGCAGATATATAGTCAGGTGTGTCCCCAGGCAGGTATATAGTCAGGTGTGACCCCAGGCAGGTATATAGTCAGGTTTGTCCCCAGGCAGGTATAGAGATAGGGCTGCCCACAGGCAGGTATATAGTTTTATGGGCAAAATTAAAAACAACAAACACTAATACTCACCTTGGCTTACCTGACTCCCGGCCGAGGGCGCTCATCTTCCATCCGAGGAGCTTCCCGGGCTGGTGGCGTGATGACGTCATGCCGCCGGCACCGGGACGCTCCTCCGTCAGCTTCTGGGCCCACACAGAGTTATTACTCTGTGTGCGCCGGGAGAGGCAGCGGCGCGGTGAGCGGACTTCATCAGGTCGCTGCCTAATTCACCAGCAATAGTAGCGCTACTATTAGCAGACCTGGGCAGCGTATGCCGCGGGCCGCATCCGACGAGCTGGAGGGCCGGATGCGGCCCGTGGGCCGTACTTTGCCCAAGTCTGATCTAGAAGGTAAACAAACCTCCTAAATGCTGCTATGAGTACTGTAAGGTGTGCAGTTTAATAAATGGAGTCACTTATAGGGGTTTGTAGCATACAGGCTCCTCAAAGCCATTCAGAATATGACTGGTCCCTAAAATAATTGCTGCAACATTTTTAAGCCCTTAAAGGAGTTGTCTCCCCACAGGGTTTCAAAGAATGCATGAAAGAAATTCTCTGTCACTTCCTGGTTCAGACTAATTTGCATAAGCTCCATGTGTGCTTGTACAGCTCAGTTGTGCTTTCAGATGCTAATTAGATTAGATTAGCTTCTCAAACTACTCACAAGACTTCTTATCTGATCCCCAAAACAGAAGCCCTAATTACAGAGCTGTTTACTTGAGATAAATCAAGCTTTTTACTGTCTGGCAGCACAGGACACTGACTGACACTGCTGACCTGTGTGATGACTCACTCTCTGTTATCTCATTGAACAAACAGCCCAGGGAGATTTGTTTACAGGTCCATTACTGAGGGAACTGAAATAGCCATGGAGGTAATAAATTCACTTGTATCTCTTTAGGGAAAACAGAGGAACAATGCAATATATTTGGAAAATGTCTTTATTTTGTGTTCCCTACAATTTGAAAGCTATTCTTTGTAGCGAGACAACCCCTTTAATCTCATTCAAAAACAAAAAGACAGCTAAAAAAATTATGCCAACACAAAGTTGACATTTGGTAAATGCTAGGTATAAACAATTTTGTGCGGTATAACTATCTGTCTTACACACAAATATTTTTGAACTTTGAAAATGGCAAATTTTTCCAAATATTCACAACAGTTTTATATTTTTCACAAAGACTATATCAACCTAAATGTATCATTATCTTAAATCACAATGTGTCATGAGAAAACAATCTCTAAATCACATGGATAGGTAAAACCATTAACAAGTTATTCCCACACAAAGAGACACATGTCAGATTTTACAAATAGGGCTCTGTCATAGAGCTCAAAACTGGCTGTGGTGGTAAGGAGTTAGAGGGGTTTTCTCACCATGCATAGCCAATTTTTCTTCAATTCTGCTCTCTTCAGGCTGTGGGTGGTTCTATAGCAGTGATTAGCACATTTACCCCCCTCTGTAAATATCTGAGACATTACTAAGAGCAGTTCAGGAGATCTAATCTATAGGTAAACAAAGCTACAGGCTGTGAGGAGTGAAAGCAAAGGATTATAAATAAAACAACAGCTAATCTTGTTAGAGGTAATTAGTTTTTCTCTTGAGCTCAGTTGGTCTATGAAGTGATATCACTCCCTGCTCAAATCAGATAACAGAGTATGGTCTGGTATGCAGGGTACCATAGAAACCTATGTGCACTAAGGATCACATAAAACGCTCTTATCTTTTTAGTAAAATAAAATCTGTTGACTAATGTATTTAGAAAAAGTATTCATTTAACTGTCCCTACATTTCAAAAGCTAATCTTGGTAGTGAGAACACCCTTTTAAAGGTGGTAAAATTTCATAAAAAGAAAGAACATGCCATACTTCTTATTTACTTTTTTAATTTGTAAACTGCTGACTTAAATAGGACCCTTAACGGATTTGTACAATATTGCAACCATCTGTTACTGCTCCAAAAGAAAAGGCCTGCTAGCAAATAGTCGTGATTAAACTTTTCTCAATTTTGTGTATGCAGACCTAACCAATAGACTGTAAAAAAGCAACCACATGGAAAAAAAATAACACATGGCAACATCGAACTGCGCATAGTGTATGTTTGTATCCTGCAACCCTAGAGATGCATCAATCTGTCTGAAAGCTGTATATGTTTACACCATAAAAGTATATGTAAACAGTGAATGCATAAAATACAGGTAAATACACCAATTATCCATTCAGATCCATTTGAAATTAGTACAAAGACACTAAAAAAATTATCATATTAAAAAGTACTGAATATAAGGTGCTTAATTGGTTAGTACATTTACTAAGTAAAAAACAATAATGCCATGGATCTTGTATTATGACTTTAAGCAAAAAGAAAAATGCATGGAATGCAGAAATGTGCCAAACGTGTGACTTCTGAAGGTTAATAAGCCTATCTGTGAATCAGTTATAACTAATGCATAAAGATTTCCAAGAGCTTATGGGGTTGCTCTGGAACCATAAGGGAATAAAAATCCCCATGTGTATTGCCAATGTAATTGGCAACGTTATAAAGGATTTTTTTTTTTTCAGAACAGACAATTTGCAAAATGGCTTTCTGTGTTCTTGGAAGAACAAAAATTGTTACAAATGTCTTCATAATCGTTAAACAAGTACTGTACAGTTGGGACCCACTAGAGATGGAAGTAGGCTGCCCAATATTTTTACAAGTGTAGAAAGGAATAAGTGTGTGGACTAAAGCTCCATAGTGAAGAAAATTAGCACTTATGTAAATATACTGACAAAACACTCAGCATCAGTTATTCTGTAGCATCCTTAGAAGAAAAAGGTTATAATGAGGTGCACTGTGAGGCCGTTATGCATGATATTTATAGGAGTATCATTGGCCAATTGAACTATTGACTTATTTTAATTCATACTTTTTTGTGATATGTAAGCGTGATTTATAGTGTGCCTAATATGCTTGTAAGGGTTTCTGAACTAGGTCTCTTTCCTCTCATTCTAAATGGTAATTGTAATCATTTCAGGAGGTCATTGTTGACATGAAGCAATAAAAATATGTTATTACTCTAGGCTGCTTGTAAAGATGTTGTTCTAGCATGCTAACTGAACAGTTGTGAATTATTATGTTCAAATAGCTACAGTACATACTTTTATGTCATTTGCATAATTATTCATATGCTTGAGGGAAGCACAATACAAGTATGCAGTGTTGTGTCACAACCCCATGCTAGCAAGGCTGAATAACAAAAAATGCTATTATTACAAACTATAGTGTAATTATTGCTTTATTGTGGATTAACACTTTCATTAAAATGACGTTAATATACAAAGACATAACAATCATATACTGATAACGTTGGTGCCAAAGGAAGATGCTGATTTAACGTAAAATTTGTTTGATGTCATTTTTTTACATGAATGATTATTAACCTCTTTGACAATGACATTCATAATCCTATGGGATATGGTTTTAAATATGGACATTGATAAGATGTATTCACCTCTGAATGACATCTTTATTTTATATAGCTCAGTATTTTGTTAGTATCTTTTTCCCTATCAAGGGCGACTTGTCTGAAAAGTGGCATATCCATGCCATTTTTAGGCGCATTAAATCAGAGTAAAGTGCACCTGAAAGTCCGATACTTTCTAAAAACTGGCGTCAGGTATAACTTGCATAGAAAACGTAATGCACCTAAAAAGCCGCATCGCCTCAAAAAAGGCGCATTGCGCAGCTCGCGGCGCATAGTATATCATTGATAGTATATGTAATGCGCCTATCGAGGCGCATTGCCCGACGGAGGCGCATTACATATGTTATGCGCCTCAATAGGCACATTGCGCAATGGGGTCGCACAGCGCACCATATTTAGACGCATTACAAAGTGTCTGGCCCAGCGTATAATTTACCTAGTTTTGGTGTACGACAGTTCATTTACAACAAGAATATGGCGTCAAAAGTGGTTTTGGTGCAAAAAAGACCAAAAAAACTGGCGTTGGCGTGTTGGGACATGCTGGCCCAAGTGTTTTTTTGGCACATTTCAATGATTTTGCCAAAGATTGAACTAAGAATTTTCTGTAAGTTTACTCTTGCTTATTTGAAGGCTTACTGTTACACATGAATGAGCTTCTAAAAGCACCATGCACCTGTAATGTACTGTAAATTGCTGTGAGTTTATAGTGCATAACCACATCACAAATCCTTTCGCCATCATATGAAGTATTAATGTTTGGCCCTGTTATGGTTGTTGCTTGTTTCCTAATGTTTGATCAGTAATATAGGGATTTAGTGGATTTTCAAGATTGATAGTTCCTTAGTGGAAACTCTTTCCTGATGTCAGGTTTTGCCATCATCTGTCATCACCATCATTTAATTTCTCTTTTTTCACTGTTTAACTCTCAAGTTCCTTTTCTAAAACTTTTTATACTCTTTTTGGACAAATTAAGCATGGGGATGGGCCAACAATTAGGGGAAAAACCCACTATGTTTATGTCTAAAAATTATCAAATTGTACCAACCTTTAGCAAAATTTTAGAAAACAGATATATAGATGGTAGTTTATAACCTATAAATTAACAAATACATGTTAAGGGACTGACACCTTTTGTCAAAGATGCCTCAGCAATGATGCTGCTATGAAGAACATATGGTGGGACTATGTAGTGATATAACATTTGTGAAGTGGTTGAAAATATATTATCTGGGATTTAACTACTAACAATTTCTTTAACTCCCCAGAATGTTTATTATCATTGACTATTTCCTTTTGAATAAAAAACAATACTTACCTACATACTTACCTATAGTCTCCCCAAAACCTGGTAAAAAAAGGCCATTGTTTAAAAGACTTGAACACCATTCCATGTCAGAAATTTTAGCTAACGTCATTGAAAACTGCCTCTGCAAAAAATTTCATTCAGTATGAATAAATTCCTACAACCTATCAAAAGATAGAATAATGTATTACCCTTCCATTATAATAAGGTTTTATTCTATGGCTTAGAGGGGTTGTTTGACTTAAAGTGGTTTTTCTCACTATGCAATTTCACAGAGCAACAAACAGCTTTAGATTAATTTCTGGTCAGGCTGTGGGTGGGTCTATAACAATGATTGGCATATCAGTTTCACAGAGCCACAGCCAGCTTTAGACTCACACTTCCCGATCAAGCTGTGGGTGGAGCTACAGCAGTTATTGGCATATCAGCTATGTTATTCCTAGTTATTCCTATTATACTGACATGACTGCACGAGATTTATAAAATGTAGTATACAAGGCTGCAGAACTCGAAAGAGTGAAAGCTTTCCATTTAGTTACATAAACAAACCGTTTTGCAAGAGTTGAGACTATGCAGGGAGTGTCTGACCATGGTTGAACTGACTGACTAACTGCGTCTTGGAGTAATGAGAATTAAGGGGGAAATGTATGATCGGGCTTTTCTCTTGTTTTCTGGTGTATAATGCGCCTCACTGTGCCGACTCCGATGTTGGACACACCTAATATATGTGTTAGGTGCATTAGTTGAAAGCTTTGCCACTTTCCAATTCACCTAACATGAAGGGGCGTGCTGTGGGCATTCTGAGGGCGGGTCTCACGACATTCGAAAACTTCGACGCATGAATTCAGGTCGGGAAAGTGAGGCGCATTACAGCTCGACAGGCAGACCTATTTCAATGTGGTCTGTCTGAGCCGGAGGCGTTGAAGTTTACACAGCATTTATGAGCGCACTTCGGCACTGGCATGCATCAGGCGCAGTTTAGACAGAAAAAAAGATGAGACATTGAACTTCGACTCGCCGAAGTTCATACATTTCCCACTAAGAGTGAGCTGGGAGAGGTAGGAAAGGTAGTTGGTAACCAAAGAAACTTGTGTACTCTAAGAGAAGATAAAGTCTTCTTTATCTCCTGACTAAAGGCAAGGCAAAACAATAATCTATTTGGTAATAGTCTCTATTTAACTTTTCCTACATATTAAAAAGTAATCATTGTGGTGTGAAAACCCCATTAAAATAAAAAAATAAAATAAAAAGAGCTGCATAATGAAACAATAAAAAATATGCTTACTTTTCTATCCACCACTATTCCAATGATGAAGCTGACGATATAGCTTTCCTGCTTACTTTGACTTCTGTGGTCTGCTCGTGATTTCTGCAGCCAGTCAGTGGCTGCAGTGGACATGTGCCATTCCCGTGACATCACCACACAGGAAGTTAATGACACGCAAGTTGTGATGTCAAGGGAATGGCACATGACTGCTTATGTGTAACTATATCACAAGGCATTATGGGAAAGGAGCTGAGAAGCTCAAGTGCCCTCAATGGGTTGAAACAAATCCTCAATTTGTTTTTGACCCACTGTGTCTTTGGAAAGCAAAAAGGATATTTAGCCAAGCCAGCATCACCCATCTGTAGACAGCCGTTTCAGGGTGTTTGCCCCTCGTCAGTAGTGTTGAGCGATTGCGTTGGCTATCGAGATCGAGCGATAGTCGATAGTCGGCCGATATCGATAAGGTTTTTCGATAGTGAGAATCGATTATGAGCGATTACCATTAAAGTCTATGGGAGAGCAACAACACCTTCATTATTACACCCAACAAGGCTGGAGAAGCTGAAATTTAACACCACAACAGTCAAATTGGATACGTGCTACATCTTAGGCAACACACTTAGGTTTATAAAAGTCACAGAAAAAAAGTCACAGACCATTCACATCCCTGTCTTGTACCCACAGCCTGACCCCTTAAACCTGCATCACCCAAAAAATTAAAAAGTGCCAGAAGGCAGTATGATTTGAACCATCTGTTACTTGAACTGGACATTGAATATCCCCGTCCTGGAACGCAGCATGAGCCCCAAACCCGCATGACCCCCAGATTAAAAAGTGCCGCAAAAGGAGTCTTTCAACCACCATTTTAGTTTCACTGGGGGGCATTGACTATACCTGTCCTGGACCGCAGTATGACCATTAAACCTGTCTGACCCCCAGATTAAAAAGTGCCGGGAAAAAGGAGTCGTATCTTTTTATGTTTTCGTATAATACACGGTATTTTTTGCACCTTTCAATTCACCTGTGGTGACTATAGAATTGCTGTTTAAGATTTACGTGGATGCTGCGTCAATGAACAAAGCTGGGTGCGCAAAAGTCAAAAAACACGTATCTGTTATGTTTTCGTATAATACACGGTATTTTTGCACCTTTCAATTCACCTGTGGTGACTATAGAATTGCTGTTTTAAGATTTACGTGGAGCTGCGTCAATAAACAAGCTGGGTGGCAATAAGCAAAAAACACGTACTGTTATGTTTCGTTTTAATACACGGTATTTTTTGCACCTTTCAATTCACCTGTGGTGATATAGAATTGCTGTTTTAAGATTTACGGGGATGCAGCGTCCATGAACAAGCTGGGTGTGCAAAAGTAAAAAAACACGTAACTGTTAGTTTTTTTATTAACGGTATTTTTTGCTACTTTCAATTCACGGGTGGTAAATATAGAATTGCTGGTTTAAGATTTACGTGGATCTGCTTCAATGAACAATGCTGGTGTGAAAAGTAAAAAACACGTAACTGTTATGTTTTGTATATAAACGGTATTTTTTGCACCCTTTCAATTCACCTGTGGTGAATATAGAATTGCTGTTTTAAGATTTACTGGATGCGCGTCAATGAACAAGCTGGTGGCAAAAGTCAAAAAACACGTAACTGTTATGTTTTTATAATAACGGTATTTTTTGCACCTTTCAATTACCTGTGGTGAATATAGAATTGCTGTTTTAAAGATTTACGTGGATGCTGCGTCAATGAACAATGCTGGGTGGCAAAAGTCAAAAAACACGTAACTGTTATGTTTTGGTATATAAACGGTATTTTTGCACCTTTCAATTCCTGTGGTGAATATAGAATTGCTGTTTTAAGATTACGTAGGATGCTGCGTCAATGAACAATGCGGGTGGCAAAAGTCAAAAAACAGTACTGTTATGTTTTGGTATAATAACGGTTTTTTTTGCACCTTTCAATTTCACCTGGGGGTGAATAGAATTGCTGTTTTAAGTTTTTACGTGGATCTGGGGTCAATGAACAATGCGGGGTGCCAAAAGTCAAAAAACACGTAACTTTTATGTTTTCGTAGATACACGGTATTTTGTGCCCCCAAACCCACTGTGGAAAAGATTGCTGTTTAAATTTAACTGAAGTGGTAATTTAACAATGTTGGTGGGAAAATTCAAAAAAACCCCAAACTGATGTTTTGTATAAAAAAGGATTTTTTGCAGCTAACAAAGAGACCTGCAGTTACTAGAAATGATGTGTATCCAATATAAGTTTCAGGCTGCCCAATATCCAGGAAATATTTCAATAGCAAACTGTTATAATAAAGATATTCCACTACAATGTCTACACTAAGTCTTGGTGAACTTTATCCAGTGTTCTTTATAGATAGAGCTTCTGGTTCGCCCGCGGGCCCCCCCCCCCCCCGCTCCCACCGCCGTGAATTTACAGGGTAGTGCTGCTTTAAAATTCTCTAGCTAACTACATAAAATCTTCAAAACTCTAATCTAACTAAATTGGAGGATCACAGCTAATAGTAGAGGTTTCTCTGTGCAGAAATATACTAATTTCGCTGAGCTGTTTGGCCACAGGCAGACGCAGGCCTATCCCTTGAGACGCTGAGAGACACTGAGGCTGAAACAGGAAACGCTGTTCTATGTAAAACGAGGTCATGTGATTTTTTCCCGCCAATCGCAACCATACACATCCCAGTCATGACGTCGCAAAACACTTCAAACCCCGCTCTATTTTGTAATCTATTTGCTGGCCGCCAAAAATTTCAGGAAGCGCCGAAAAGGGCGATCTTAATAGATGATGCTCAGATTTTAACCTTAATTATCGCATGATCTGGAAATTTCGATCACCATAAAAACCTTGCCGATTTCAACTTTGTCGATAAAAATCGCTCAACACTACTCGTCAGTACAGAGAAGAGTGATGCTGGCTTGGCTGAGTTGGAGGCAATGAGTGGCTCAGAAAGGGAAGATCTCTCCTTAGAGAGAGTGCCTATATAGGTGTGTGGAGATTCGAAATTGCCTTTTGCACTCTGTGAAGCATCTGCATATCACAAGGCATTATGGGAAAGGAGCAAATTGAGTGGGTAAAAAGCAAATTGAGGATTTGTTACATCCAATAGAGGGCGCTTGAGCTTCTCAGCTCCTTTCCCATAATGCCTTGTGATATGCAGATGCTTCGTGTAGTGCAAAAGGCAATTTCGAATCTCCACACACCTATATAGGTGCTCTCCCTAAGGAGAAATCTTCCCTTTATGTATAACTATAGAAATAATGGAAAGTGAAATATATAGTTATCTAGTTAACCAGAACTCGTCACCAAAGATGTTTTGTTATTTCAGATTTGTTGAAATAACAAAAGTCCAAAAGTAGAACTAAGAATGGATAATAATATCTCTACATAATCCTGTCACACTGTAATGTGATTGCTGCTTCAGTAAAAATGTTTTAGAAGAATATAGTTGGAGACCTGCATAGCAGAATGTCTTTATCTTCTATGTCCTTTGTTAAAAGAAGAGATTGTCTCCTGTTCAATTTTTCAGCTGTGATGGATTCTTTGCTTCCTTTTATTGTGTAAAGTTTTGAATAGAATGTAAGCAATTTTGCATTTTATTGTGATGTAAATAAAAAGATTATTATTCCTACTAATGATACACATGTGAAATGATTAAAATATCTACTTACCATGACAACACAAATAAAAAAGCAAGCTGTGCTTCCTAACTACATCCAGAATTCTGTGTGTGCTTAATTATATATAATAATCTACTTCTAAATACTTTTAGTGACCCTCCATCAGGTTTTGTGGCTATGAGTGGTTACAGACATGGACAACAACTACAACCCAATTTCTTAGTCATTTAGGCTGGGTACGCCTATTGATATTGGGTGTAGGTGATTTCAACAAATTACCAAACAAAAAAACAAACTAGAAATCACTTAACTCAATATAATAATAATATCCCTATCTAAGCACTAAAACATAACTTTGAATAAAGTATCAATAAAAATAGTAAGAAATATATCCTAAATTAACCCTAGATATCCCTGAGTTTACTAAATAAACACTACCTATCCAACAAATATATATGGAGACCCCACCAGGAGCCTAATAACTATCTAACTTATCCCTATTAACCCCTATACTACTAACATATTAACATAGGGTAGTTAGTGATGATAGATAAAAGCACCACCCTTACATATATTAAATTCCTCACAAATATGATTACCTTGAGTCACCAATGTATCTCCTAGAAGTGCAAATGCATTCACTAGATATCAATCACAAGTGGTTATCATTCAGGTCTACACAATAGATCTTATCACCTGACCCAGTAGAAGACACATAGAAAAATAAAAGCATAGCCAATGCCTTTCCCCCCTTTAAGATTGATCAGGGTTCATCATGGCATATACTTCTTAGAACGCCCACATAGATGACCAAAACAATAAGTCACCAAATAGACTCAATCTAAATACACAAAAGGATGCATACCAATAGATAAACACATCTTACGTAACCTCTGATATTAGGGATAGAGATGTTCCACAAGATATTATTGATACTGTCCTGGACCTTCTTGGATAGGAAGAGTAAAGTTTGGTCAGCTTTATTCACTTCCAGTTGTGTTCCAAGTAAAAGACAATTTCTGAAGCTCCCCTATGTTGATAATATTAATCCTCATAATATATTTACCTATAAAGTGTCTTTATGGTCCTTGCCAAAATCTTAATTCCTTAACAATTTTATTTTAGATATTGACACAAAGCTGCACGTTTATTACTGCTGTCTAATAGTTAGGCAACCTGAAAATTCGCCTCATGCTGTTTGATAAGTTTGGTACATTTTTAGACTGGTCTAGCTTTTTTCTGATCAAATTTCACTGAATTCAGTTTAATTTTCACAAAATCTCAATAGTAGAATGTTGGTGCAGAATGTGGCATCAAACTTATATACCTGTCAGGAATCTCCTGCAATGACTTGGAACTTGTTTACTGTGTTTGCCCTTAAGTTTGCCCTCAGTCAAGATGGTGGATCGTGTCTCAGCTGGGTGCCATCTTGTTTCCTGTTTCCTGTTTGTCAGCATATATAAACTCCTCAAGCCTGTTACTCATTGCTTGAGTATTGTGTTTAAGCTCCTGCTGTGCAGTCCTCTAGCCTGGAACTTGCATTCTCGTTAGTTCCTCACCTTTGCGGTTTACCCTGCAACTTCTAATACCTACGTGTCATTCAACTGTGCTCCTGACTTTGCCTAGGATCCAGTCTACATCTCTGCTGCCTCCTGTTCCAGTCTGCATTGGCCTTCGCTGTGTTCAAGCCAGTCCTAGCCATTGGATTCCAGCTGTATCCACTAGTATCGTGACAATACCCTTTCTTGAGAAAACATGCCTGCCTCTGGCAAAAAGTCCCTTAAACACAAATTAAATGTGTTTGCACTAAAGTGTGCCATTTTTTGCCATATTTTAAAACACATTACTAACACAACCACTTTAGTAAATATCACCCAACGGCAGGTTATCCAACATTAAGTCAGTTGTTAACAGATTATTTTTATCCATTGGATTTCAACCTTAACATTTTCTATGCAATGAGTGCAAACATGAGTCATGAATACAGAAAATAAGTTAGGAATATTCTGCTTTTTATTATACATAGAGTAAGCTTACTCTTAGTTCTACAGGACACTTTCATTGTAATATTTTGACCCTGAACTAAAATGTTCAGGTTATATTTTTTATATCTAATGTGATGTTGATGTATATAACTTGTACAATAAAGTAAATAAAGATAAAAGCATAAATTATATATCTTATATTTTTGTATTTTCTTTCTAGACATAAACATCTCATTTCATAAGAGCCGACTTAAACATATAGATGACATGTATGAACACTGACTACGTCTAAGACTTTCTTTGTTGTTGAAAGCAACCAGAGTTCACCTTTCATTTTTTCAGAGCACTATATGAAATGAAAAGAGAGCTCTGATTGGTTTCTATGGACAACAAAGAAAGTCTTATACCTAGACAGTTTCAGCATGTCAGCCCTCTGCTATAAAAAGGTAGGAGACATTTAATAATGGTGTCAGTCATCAAAACATGTAGCAGCAATATTGCCGCTGCCTTCTCTTTTCATCTTGGTTTACCTATGCTCCCCTGATGAACCCTGGCATAAGGAACAGGGGGAAACGCGTCTGGATAATAGGATTTTTGAGGAATTATCTTCAAGGTCGTATATGAATATCGGTGATGTATTACTTATCTTTATATGATTGGAGATATTCTTTGTTTTTTAGTGGTGGTGTCTAGATTTGATTTCTGTCCCTCATATCGCACTTTATTGTTATTTAATTGTGTATTATACATGTGGTGTGTAAGTACTTTATAAAGGGATTGAATAGGATATTAATAGGTTAGCCTACAAAGGTGGGGCCGACCCTATCGGGATGATTACCCTGCCTATTAGAGGTTTAGTATAGGGTACAGGGAGGGACAGTTGTTTACACCACTTTAATCTGTATATACAGCAGTGATTATGCTTTTTGGGATATGTTTTAAGGAGATCACGTTTTTATAAGGATCTATTAAAAGTTATATTTTAGATTGAGAGTTTGTAGGATTATGTGGCAGTGATTTTGTTTTCCAGACTCTTGGTGTTCAAAATAGTTTAAAAAAAAAATTCTGCAGTTTTCATACATTACCTAGACAGTTTTCAATCACTTTAGGAATACATGAAGATATGCAGAATTTGTGCAAGTCTTTTAGGGCGACATGTATGATCTAGGTGCATAGAGGCCGGTTCTAGATAGCTTTAAAGCAGTGTAGAATGCGTCAGAATGTTTGAACCTGTTCTACTGTGAGTCATACATACAGGCGCATTGTAGTTCAATTTCAACAACTCAGGCTCAGGTAAACCACTTTTAACTTAGTCTGGCTGCTTCAGCATTAATGCGTTTAGTTTTGCCGTCCTCCATTTCATAAATGTGTAAAATCATACGGTTGTGGTGCAACACGCCTCCAGAATGCCCCCCACATTTTGGGCGCATTACAAAGTTTTGCGGCACAACATAATGCACCTAATTTTGGAGTGCGTCTGCTCATACATTGAAAGAACAGTTCTGCACCAGTTTTTTGGCTGAAAGGACACCAGAATACCGACGCAGACCTGTACATACATGTCGCCCTTAGGGCCATATATATGAAAACTGTCTAGGTCTACAACTCAGTTTGTTGCCCATAGCTTCCAATCAGAGCGTCCTTTAATTTTTTCCGAGCACATGAAGTGAAAGGGGCACACTAATTGGTTGCTATGGGCAAAAAAGTGAGTTTTAGACCTAAACAGGTTCATACATGTGGCCCTTAGTGTTTAAAAAATATAGGGCTACATGTATGAAAACAGTCTAGGTCTAAAATTCACTTTGTTGTCCATATCAACCAATCAGAGTTCCTCTTTCATTTGTCCAGAGCATTAAATGAAATGATCAGTTGCTATGGGCAACAAAGTGAGTTTTAGACCTAGACAGTTTTTAAACATGTGGCCCATGTGTGTATCTGTTTCTCTTTTACACAAAAGTGTAAAAGACACACATTATTGTGTAGTGTGGGCATAGATGAAAAGCATTAAAAACGGATACAAACATTTTTTTAACATTTTTTTTTTACAGTTATTAAGTCTCTAAAATGTGTCCATGAGGCATACAAGAAAACCATGATGTGAACATACCCTAAACATCACTAAATCCAGAAATACATGTTACTTCTATTTGAATGTCAATGCACTTAAATCTATAAAATAATTGTTTAGTCTTATTATGATAATTCAAATACATCAAGAGTCTTCTTTTCGGAAAACATTAGTTTTTCTTTTACCAGTACCAGAAGTAAAAAATTTATACACTAGGAACACATGTATTATTTCTAACCCAGTGCCTCAACAAATTGATCTTACTGCCACCTCCACAGAGATTTTCTAGGTTAGTGTTATTTTGTGTATTATATATTATTCATCTGGCCTGCGCAGTATTTGATTTCCTGTATATTTGGATTAGTTGAAAATAGTCTGTGTCTCTTGTATTGTGCACATCCCTCACATTTTTAGAATCTTTCAAACTTGGCCTCCTTTATTTTTTAGGACTGTAGGTTTATGAAACTGTCTGAACTGTCTGAGCTACTTGCATTTAGGGTATGTTCGCATGGCGTGTTGGATCCATTTTTGGAATAGCTTTGGATCCGAAAAGTGCTGCATAAATCGCATCCAAAAGGCATCCAAAATGAATCCAAAACGCAGGTGTGTGTTTGGATGCGTTTTTGCTGCAGCAGGAATACACCCTATAGTTTTAAATAGGGTGTCTGCTGCGTAAAATGGATCAAGAATTGATACGTCAATTCTTTAAATGAAAGATGCATCAGAAAGATGCATGTATACATGCATCACTTGTCTGAATGCTGATGCGTGTTTGGGTCCGTTTAGGGTTCGAAACACGGATCCAAAAATAGATCTAAAAGCATATCCAACACGCCGTGTGAAAATCCCCTTAGGCTTACTATTGGATCACTGGAAAAACTCCACCCATAACTCAACTTTCACTTTGTTTGATTGTTGCATTGATTTGTCATCTTTTAGTTTTGACTTATTTGGTCAAATAAAAGTTAGTTTTTTTTGTATTTAGAAAACCAATACAATTATCTTTATATTACATATTGGTGTAATAAATGCTTTAGACTTAAGGCCTGTTTTTTCTATAATATTTCAGGCTTTAAGAATACTGGAAAATCATAAAGAGATTTCTGGCCTGTTGCTTTTACTGTGGAATTTGCAATGAAAGCATCATGGGGACATGCATGAAAACTTTCTAGGTCTAAGACTTTCTTTGTTGCCCATAGCGTCCAATCATAACTCCCCTCCCCTTTCATTTTTTCAGATCACTGTATGAAATGAAAGGGGAGCTCTGGTTGCTATGGGCAACAAAGAAAGAGTTTACACCTAGACAGTTTTCTTACATATGGCCCCATGTGTCATGAAGCTTTGTGTTATATAGAACAACCTATCACATATTCTAATGTTGTTATAGTATATATGGCCCAAATCTACTTTCTATTGTTGTCAAAAATGCATCATGGACTATGTAAAATACAATGTAGCAAATTTAAGATTTTTTTCCAAGTATTCTTCTTAAATATGTTTAGTTGTGAATAAAACAATAATAAAATCTAATGCCCTAAAAATGAATGTGCCTAAAAGACTCTACAGTATATGTAAAAAATCATCCTAATAGGGTCTCAACAGTCCAGTGAAAAAAGTCCATAAAGTTTGTACAAGCCAGAAATATCTGGCTAAAGCACACATGCTATTTCACAGCAGATTTTACTTTATCCTACTGAAGTGTCCTTATGTTATGATATACTAGTATATAATTATAAAAGTTAAATCAGAAGTTATTGATTCAGATTTTTATTTTCAGATTTATAGGCGCTGCTGGTTAGTTTTTAAGAAGGCCTCAAGTAAAGGACCAAGAAGGCTAGAAAAATTCCCAGATGAAAAAGCTGCCTACTTTAGGACATTTCATAAAGTAAGTTTAATTTAAATAAATTCAAGCTCTCTCTATATAAAATCTATATAATCTTATGTAAAATATAATATTGGCTGAAATGGAAAGGAAGGCTTTCTGTTATTCTTGTAACTTATGCATGTGATTTTGGAAATGTTTTATATGCTATTTATCAGAAATAAATGAGAAGGTTCATTTGTTGTCTTTTCTTGGTGCACAACAATAGAAAAAATAAATTCCGAGGATGTGCCATGCCACAAGTGATAAAGATGGTATTACTCTTTAAAATAAGGTGTGAAAAGTGGGACCTAATGCAGTGACTTTAGTTGGCCAAGATGGAGAAGGAAATCATATTTAAGATGTTAAAGACTACAAGACAACCCGAGGAAACAACTTATGGGAAATGTGAGACAGCGGGCCTTATGTATGAAAACTGTCGAGCAGGAAGACTGTCTTTGTTGCTCATAGCAACCAAGCAGAGCTCAGCTTTTATTTTTCCAGAGCACTATATGAAATGAAAGCAGAGCTGATTGGTTGCTATGGGCAACAAAGACAGTCTTCCAGGTAGACAGTTTTTATACATAAGGCCAATTGTTCCAATAATAATGTGTTTTATTTCAGAAGATATTGCAAACTCTTAAGTTATTTAAAATGGCTTTGATGTGTGGATTAGAGGTGGAACATCCATGTAATTTATATCTCAATTGATTTTAGTACATCTTTGAGCTAGAATGATCACCTATACGGTTATTTACTAGAAATGTTTTTTTAGTATACTTTAAAATGTGTAATTTTAACACCCTTATATTTACTGAAAGTAAAGCCCAAAGTCTAAGGGCCACATGTATAAAAACTGTCTAGGTTTAAACTTCACTTTGTTGCCCATAGCAACCAATCAGAGCGCCCCATTCATTTCATATAGTGCTCTGGGAAAATGAGAAGGGTGCTCTTATTGGTTGCTATGGGCAACAAAGTGAAGTTTAGACCTAGACAGTTTTCAAACATTTGCCCTTAGACTTTGGGCTTTACCTTCAGTAAATATAAGGGTGTTAAAATTACACATTTTAAAGTATACTAAAAAATCATGTCTAGTAAATAACCTTATAGGTGATCATTCTAGCTCAAAGATGTACTAAAATCAATTGAGTGGCCACATGTATGAAAACTGTCTTGGTCTAAAATTCACTTTGTTGCCCATAGCAACCAATTAGAGCCTCTCACATTTTACCAGAGCACTATATGAAATGAAAGGGGTGCTCTGATTGGTTGCTATGGGCAACAAAGTGAGTTTTAGACCTAGACAGTTTTCATACATGTGGTCCTAAAACTGTAACACTGAGAGATTCTGATGACACTCCCTTTTCTGAATTCTATCAGATAACGTGTTGTATTGGAGACCTTATATTAATTTAAATGACCCTACTCAGCAATTTTATGCATATACCCACTTCCCTACAAATAATCACAATATTTTCTTGACAATAATACACCTGAACAAAATATATTCAGGTTATCATCAGAATTTCTCAGTTGCGTACTGCAACTTCAGGGTTGGAGAGCCAACAGTTTTGAATACTTCTGGTGGGTTTCAAGCCATATCATTCTGCTAATATAGAAAATACAATCCTACAAATAATTATTGTGCTGAACCCAAAATCAATAAATAGCTGGGCAAAGTACAACACAATTAATTAAAGGTTATTTTATCATAAGTTAATATTAAAATAAACCATGATGTTACAAAAACCATTGAAATTTAACAGATGGGCAATAGCAGTACAACTATAAATGTTGGAGGAACAATTCATAAACAATTATAGCATATAAATATGATTTAAGTTATAATTTAATTACACAAATGCACATTTCCATTCATTGTTAATTTATCAGTATGAATTTGAAGTAATTGCTCTTGATATGGTATAAATTTAGTGCAACATGTCGGAAAAGCAGTACCGCCACACCAGTTTTAAGGTGCATTAAATGAGTGTTATGAACCTGCAAAGCATATTTTAGGCGCATAACTTAGCACATTCAAATGTGTCATGCCTGGAGCAAACTGTGCCTAGTTTTGGTGTACAACTGTTCATAAAGTACATATATAGAATAGGGTTTCAACAGTCTTTTGGCACAAAACACACCAAAAAAATGACAAAGACCAATTCTGACTTGTTGCCCTTAGTCATTTTGTTTATGCACTTGCACTTTGACATACACTAGGACTTCTATGCCTTTAAACAATTTGACACAGCATATATGATAATGTCATGTCTTTGGAAGCATCTGAGTTGATTATAGGCACTCCTGTAGGTGTATTTTTAATGCTTTTATATGTAAAAGCATGGGAAAGTCTAAAGAACTCAGCCAAGATATCATGAACAGAAATGTGGACTTGCACAAGTCTGGATCATCCCTTGGGTGCAATTTCCAGATACCTGAAGGTGCCTTGTTCATCTGTACAAACAGTTATATGTAAGTACAAACAAGATGGAAATGTCCAGCCATCATACCGCTCAGGAAGGAGACGGGTTCTGGGTCGCAGAGATGTGTGTTTTGGTCTGACATGCATATCAATCCAAAAATAAAAGCAAAAGACCTTATTAAAATGCTGGTGGAAGCTGGTAAGATTGTGTCATTATCCACAGTGAAACAAGTACTGTATCAACATCGGCTGAAAGGTCACTCTGCCAGGAAGAAGCCATTAATCTAGAAGAAACATATAAAAGACATATTAGTTATTATTATTATTATTTATTTTATAGCACCATTGATTCCAGAGCGCTGTACATTCAAGGGGTTACATGCATAACATAAGTCAAACAATTACAATAGTGACAATCTGTGACTAACAACAGGTACACAGGGAGAAAGAACCCTGCCCGCGAAGGCTTACAATCTACAAGGAGGGGGAAAGGAGACAGGAGGTGAGGGGCAGACATGTTTGTGGAGGGTGTAGTGACAGCGGGGTTATCCTAGGTTGTAGGCTATCCTGAAAAGATGGGTTTTCAGGTTGCTTTTGAAGCTGGTGAAAGTGGGGGAGAATCATGCTGTGTTGGGAGAGTGAGTTCCAGAGTGTGGGGGAGGCACGAGAGAAATCTTGGTGACGGTTGTGTGAGGAGCTGACAAGAGGAGAGCAGAGAAGAAGGTCCTGTGAGGAGCGGAGGTTGCGTGAGGGGAGATAACTAGAGTTTAAGGCGGAGATATAAGGAGGAGAGAGGTTATGGAGATCCTTGTAGGTCATGATAGTAACTTGAAATTAATGCGCTGGGCAATGGGTAGCCAGTTCAGGGATTGGCAAAGGGGAGAGGCAGAGGAGTAGCGAGGAGAGAGGTGAATAAGATGGGCAGAAGAGTTGAGGATGCATTGAAGGGGAGCAAGAGTGCTGAACGGGAGGCTGCAGAGAAGGATTAATGTTTCTAAATGCACACAGGAACAAAGACCTACATTTTTGGAGACATGTCCCATGGTCTGACAAAGCTAAAATTGAACTGTTTGGCCATAATGACCATCGATACATTTAGAGCAGTGTTTCTCAACTCCAGTCCTCAAGACCCACCAACAGGTCAAGTTTTCAGGCTTTTCTCAGTGTTGCACAGGTGATATAATTATTGTCAGTGCATTCTGTGGGAGATCCTGAAAACATGACCTGTTGGTGGGTCTTGAGGACTGGAGTTGAGAAACACTGATTTAGAGGAACAAGGGGAAGCTTGAAAGCCTAAGAACACCATCCCGACTATGAAACACAGGGGTGGTAGCATCATGTTGTGGAGTTGTTTTGCTGCAGTAGGGACTGATGCATTTCACAAAATAGATGGCATCATGAGGAAAGAAGATTCTGTGGCAATACTGAAGCAACATCTCAAGACATCAGCCAGGAAGTTAAAGCTTGGGCAGAAATGAGTCTTCAAAATGGACACTGAACCAAAGCATAATGCCAAGCTGGTTACAAAGTGGCTTAAGGTCAATGTTTTGGAGTGGCCATCACAAAGCCCTGATCTCAATCCTATTAAAAATGTATGGGCAAAGCTGAAAAGGCAGGTGCAAGCAAAGTGACCTATAAACAAAACATGTCTCAGTTACACCAGTTCTGTCAGGAGGAATGGGCCTAAATTCCTACCAACTATTGTGAGAAGCTTGTGGAAGGATATTCAAAATGTTTGACCCAAGACATACAGTTTAAGAGCAAGGCTACAAAATACTAATGAAATGTATGTAAACTTTTGACTTTGTCTTTGACTTAAGTACTAAAAATGCCTTAAAAAATCTAAATAATTTTGGTAATCCTAATTGACCACCACCTGCGGCAAGTCCAGTGCTTATGGCTCCGCTGTAATCACTTAGGGCTAGAGATGGGTGAATTTCTCAAAAATTCGATTCGGTGACTTCGCTGAATTTTCCGACAAAATTAGTTTCGGTCCGAATTACTTTGGGATGAATCACGTTAAAAAATAGCTATTTCCAGGCTGCACAGAGCCTGCAGGGTGCTGTAGAACGTTGTGCCATGCTTAAATATGCAGAGGGAGCTTGGTTTGGTCTTCATACAATGTTGTGTTTTAGTATGACATGCACATGACTGCCGCCGCTCTTAGAATCGCTTCCCTATAAAATTCCCTAGGCACTTAAGAGGGCAAACTGTTGCCTAATTGTGTTGCCTAAGATTTAGCACGTATCCGTTTTACTGTTGTGGATGCTAATTCCAGCTTCTCCACCCCTGTTTGGGTGTAAGAATGAAGGTGTTGTTCCTCTCCCATAGACTTTAATGGTCATCGGCGATAATCTATTATCGACTATCGGAAATCGTCTTGATAATTGACGATATCGACTATCGACCCGATGACAATAGTCGACGTAATCGCTCATCACTAGTGTTGAGCGAAAGGTAAAAAGTTCTAATTTGATTAGAACTTCTAACTTATGTGAGTTCGGTTCGAAGTTCTATTTGAACTCGAACCCCATTATCGTCTATGGGAAAAGATGTTCTGGTTATTTTTTACACCTATACAGGTGAGGAGAAGCTCTAATTACCATCTATAACAGAAAACCGCATACGTGGAACAACTCAGTTAAGAATATTCGACTCTAAGAGTGTTAGAAATAAATTGAGAGGCTAAAATCCCTCATTCCTTTCAATGGCTAACTGAAAAGATGAGGACAGCTTGCAAGCAGGGGCGTAGCTATAGGAGGTGCATTAGTAGCAGCTGCTACAGGGCCGTGCATCCTGAGGGAGCTCAAAAGCCCCTTTGACACATAGGAGATTTGGAGATGGTGTTATACAATTACTGAATCCCCAAAACTGAAAGACTGAACTTTTGAGCACTGAATATGATTTAGCAAATCCTAAAACTCTGTATACTATATATCCATATATAAGAGAGTTAGGCATTATGGGAGCCTGCAAATGTCGCCAAATAACAGCGTCTAGGTGTGGGAAAGATGCAGCCAGCAATACCAAACTCCCTAACTATTGATGTCTATAGAGAGGAAAATGCTATCTAACTAAGAGCAGTCTGTACATTACAGAGAGTGAGCTGAAAATGGCGTTCCCAAGGCAGTACAGTGAAATAATTATATAACATGGTCATGTGATTTTAACAGCCAATGAGAGCCCTACACCTCAGCGATGACGTTTTTGACACTTCTCGGTGCTCTGCACTGATTGGATGGCTGACAAAAGTCCAGACAGGTGATTGGATGGCCACCAAAAGTGCAGAAAGCCGCTGAAAATGAAACTGAAAATGGTGTGTCAAACTAGAACTTTGGAATGAACAGTAAGGCTATGTTCACACGGCTTAATTGCGGGGCGTAATCCAATCACACATACAACACACAGAGACCAGCTTCAGATCATGGTGCACGACTATCTGCGTCTCAACACCGATGTTTTTGGATGTGTTCTGGACCCAATTAACTTCTGGGTATCCAAAATGGATGAGTGGCCCGAGCTCGCTCGCCACTCCATAGAGGTGTTGTCCTACCCAGCAGCCAGCGTCATATCTAACTGGACCTTCAGCATAGCTGGAGGAGTCATTACAGACAAACGCATCCGGCTTTCCACAGATAATGTGGATCGTTTGACTTTCATCAAGATTAGTGTTGAGCGATTATTATCGACAAAGTTGAAATCGGCACAGTTTTTATGTTGATCGAAATTTTTAGATCATGCGATAATTTAGGTTAAAATCTGTGCATCATCTATTAAGATTGCGCCATTTTCGGCGCTTCCTGTCATTTTGGCGGCCAACAAATCAGCTTACAGAATAGAGCAGGGTGAGATGTGTGTGCGACGTCATGACTGGGATGTGTATGGTTGCGATTGGCTGGAAAAATCACATGACCTCGTTTTACATAGAACAGCGTTTCCTGTTCAGCCTCAGTGTCTCTCAGCGTCTCAGAGCAGAAGGACGTGCACTCTGCTTGTGTCCAAACAGCTCAGCGAAATTAATCTATTTCTTCACAGAGAAAGCTCTACTGTTAGCTGTGATCCTTACAATTTAGTTAGATTAGAGATTGGAAGATTTTATGTAGTTAGGTAGAGAATTTTAAAGGAGCATCTACCGCTGTAAAGTCACGGGGGGAGCGGAGGGGGGGCCCCCGCGGGCGAACACAGACAAGCTCTATAAAGAATACTGGATATAGTTCACCAAGACTTAGTGTAGACATTGCACTGCAATAGCTTTATTATTAACAGTTTTCTATTGAAATATTTCCTGGATATTGGGCAGCCTGAACTTATATTAGGATACACATCTTTTCTAGTAACTGCAGGTCTCTTTGTTAGGTGCAAAACTCCACTTTAATTATCAGTATACATTTCAGATAGGTGTTCATTTTCAATTTTGCCCATTCCACCTTTGTTGATATATCCACCTTGCAGTTAAATTAGAATCAAGCAATTTTGTAGTCAGCACAGGTTGATAGGTGCCAAAAAATACCTTGTATTATCCGAATACATTACAGATACGTGTTTTTTGCACTTTTGCCCAGTCCAGATTTGTTCATTGAGGCACCTTGCACTTAAATGTGAATGCAGCAATTTTGTAGTCACCACAGGTGAATTGAAAGGTGCCAAAAATACCTTTTATTATCCGAATACATTACAGATACGTGTTTTTTGCACTTTTGCCCAGTCCAGATTTGTTGATAGAGCCACCTTGCAGTTAAATTTGAATCCAGCAATTGTGTAGTTACCACAGGTGAATTGATAGGTGCCAAAAAATACCTTTTATTATCCGAATACATTACAGATACGTGTTTTTTTTTTACTTTGGCACACTACAGCTTTGTTCATTGAGGCACCTTGCACTTAAATGTGAATACTGCAATTTTGTTGTCACCACAAGTGAATTGAAAGGTGACAAAAATTCCTTGTATTATCCGAATAAATTTCAGATACGTGTTTTTTGACTTTGGCGCACTACAGCTTTGTTCATTGAGGCACCTTGCACTTAAATGTGAATGCAGCAATTTTGTAGTCACCACGGTGAATTGAAAGGTGCCAAAATACCTTGTATTATCCGAATACATTACAGATACGTGTTTTTTCACTTTGGCGCAGGCCAGCTTTGTTGATAGATCTACTTTGCAGTTAAATTTGAATACAGCAATTTTGTATTCACCACAGGTGAATTGATAGGTGCCAAAAATACCTTTTATTATCCGAATACATTTCAGATATTTGTTTTTTTCACTTTGGCGCAGGCCAGCTTTGTTGATAGATCTACTGTGCAGTTAAATTTGAATACAGCAATTTTGTAGTCACCACAGGTGAATTGATAGGTGCACAAAAATACCTTGTATTATCCGAATACATTTCAGATACGTGTTTTTTCCCTTTGGCGCAGGCCAGCTTTGTCGATATATCTACTTGCAGTTATATTTGAATCCAGCAATTTTGTTTTTGATTTGAGGGATTTGAGAATAGCTGTGATTTGCCGTCTTTTAATAAGAGACTTCCAAAACTCTTCCATACCTTCTCAATTTTTATATTTCGGGACATGGAGCGAAATTCAGGTGGTAAGCGAGCCAAGAGGGGGGTAGGACATGGAGGTAGGGTACGAGATGAAGGTGCTCCTTCCAGTGCTGGTGACAACACGCATGCCAGCGGATCGTCAGTTGCAGGACCGTCAGGCCTGTCATCGCTGGGTCAGGGCCCTGTGAATCTCAGTAACAAACAGCATCGCCAATCTGTTCTTCAGTGGTTAATGCAACCTGCATCCAGCAGTCTTACCTCCTCGTCCTCCCAGTCACGGCCACAAATGTCATCATCATCATCATCGTCATGTGGGTCATGCGGGTTTTGGGGTCATGCTGCGGTCCAGGACATGGATAGTCAATGTCCAGTTCAACTAAAATGGTGGTTCAAAGTGTCTTTTTTCCGGCACTTTTAAAATCTGGGGGTCATGCAGGTTTGGAGCTCATGCTGTGGCCAGGACGGGGTATAGTCATGTCCATTTCAACTAAAATGGTGGTTGAAGACTCCTTTTCCCGGCACTTTTTAATTTGGGGGTCAGACAGGTTTAATGGTCATACTGCGTCCAGGACAGGTATAGTCAATGTCCAGTTCAACTAAAATGGTGGTTGAAAGACTCCTTTTTCCGCACTTTTTAAATGTGGGGGTCAATGCAGGTTTGGGGCTAATGCTGTGTCCAGGACCGTTATAGTCAATGTCCAGTCCCACTAAAATGGTGGTTGAAAGACTCCTAGTTCCTGCACTTTTTTAATCTGGGGGTCATGCAGGTTTGGGGCTCATGCTGTGGCCCAGAACAGGTATAGTCAATGTCCAGTGAAACTAAAATGGCGGTTGAAAGACTCCTTTTCCCAGCACTTTTGAATCTGGGGGTCATGCAGGTTTGGGGCTCATGCTGTGGCCCAGGACAGGTATAGTCAATGTCCAGTGAAACTAAAATGGTGGTTGAAAGACTCCTTTTCCGGCACTTTTAAATCTGGGGGTCATGCAGGTTTTGGGCTCATGCTGCGTTCCAGGACAGGGATATTCAATGTCCAGTTCAAGTAAAATGATGGTTCAAATCATACTGCCTTCTGGCACTTTTTAATTTGTGGGTGATGCAGGTTTAAGGGTCATGCTGTGGTACAAGACAGGGATAGTGAATGGTGTGTGACATTTTTTCTGTGGCTTTTATAACCTAAGTGTGTTGCCTAAAATGTGCACATATCCATTTGAACTGTTGTGGATGTTAATTCCAGCTTCTCCAGCCCTGTTTGGGTGTAAGAATGAAGGTGTTGTTGCTCTCCCATAGACTTTAATGGTCATCGATCATAATCTACTATCGACTATCGACTATCTTGTCGATGATGGTCGACTATCGACCATCGACTGATGTCGATGGCCAACGTAATCGCTCAACACTAATCAAGATGAATCAGGCATGGATCTCTGATGATGTTGTGGCCCCAATTGCCAAGGTCACCAATTAGTTGCCAGTCTACTTCATCTTCCTCTTCAAACAAAAAGGGTCCTTTGAAAATTTTTTTTTTTTAAATGACTTTTTCTTACCCTTTTTTTTACTCTCAGTTCCCAAAAGTTCATTTTCTGGTTTTGCTGTGAGGAGACTGAAAAAGGACGGGAAGGTTTCAGGACAAACCGTATTCCATTTCCCTCCCTTCATCTTTAAATTTTTTGAAATTGGGGGGCAGGCCAAAAAATTTTTTTAAAAACGGTTTTTCCTTTTTTCTTAAAAAAAATTTTTTTTTTGGTGTTTTTTTTAAAACAAAAACCAACCCAAATTTTTTTAAAATTTAATTCACAATTGTAAAAAGGGGCTAAAGGGTCAGTTTTAAATTTTTGGGGGAATTTTGCTGGGGCCATGCACTAAAACTAAAGGGCCCTAAAAATAAAAAAATTTTGTTTTAACAGAAAATTTGTTCTTCCCAACAATTCAAAAGTGGCTAAAGGGTCATTTTTTTAAATTTTTTTTGGGGGCTTTTTTGTGTGAAATGAAAGTTTCGGACTACGGTCCTATTTTTAAAAAATGTGGTTTCAAAAGACATTTGTTTTTTCACAATTGTCAAGAGTGGTAAAGGGGTGAGGGTGCTGTCAAAAACAGGAAAAGGTAAACACTTTTTAATGGACACATATTGCAAAATGACTTTTTTTTTGGCAAGATTTTTAAAATTTAGCAGAAATTCCCTGTAGTGAAAAAAAAAAAAAAAAAAAAAAAAAAAAAAAAAAAAAAAAAAAAAAAAAAAAAAAAAAAAAAAAAAAAAAAAAAAAAAAAAAAAAAAAAAAAAAAAAAAAAAAAAAAAAAAAAAAAAAAAAAAAAAAAAAAAAAAAAAAAAAAAAAGGGGGGGGGGGGGGGGGGGGGGGGGGGGGGGGGGGCGGGGGGGGGGGGGGGGGGGGGGGGGGGGGGGGGGGGGGGGGGGCGGGGGGGGGGGGGGGGTCGGGGGGGGGGTGGGGAAAAATTTTCCCAATTTTCCCAAAAAAGGGACGTGGGTAATTTCCCTTTCCTTTTTGGTTCCCCTAAAAAAAAGTTCAAAAACAGCCTGATTGCCTCAGTGATGCACCCAAAGGCTGATGCCCGCCTTTTACTAGCCCCGGACCCCGAAAAACCCCTGCCTAAAAGAAAGGGCCCATAAAATTTTAGAAACCCGTCCCGGGCCCTTTTGGTAGCGGGAGAAAGGCTCCCGGGTCCCCCAACTGTGTCCCTTCCTCCTCCCCTCGTGGTGGGGCCCGATGTTTCAGAGTGTTCCAAGATTGTTCCCCGAAAATTTAAAATCAAACCCCAATGCTCTTTTGACAAGGGAAATTTTCCGGGACTGACCATTTTGGGTCTTCTTCAAAAATGGGAAGGATGGGCAGAGCTCTTCACCGCCCCCACTCTGGGGGCTCAACACCCCCAAAGGGCCCCCCGCTCTGTTTTAGGCCCTGTGTCAACTTTGTACTGGGGTAATGGGATTTCGCTGCTGGGCCCCAATTTGCCGGAGCCCTGTGGAAGGGGGGAATTCCACGTTGTTGGGCCCCGTCAACAATTAACGGTTTACGGGGAAAAGGCCGGGGCTGAGCTGCAACCAGCCCGGCGGGGCGGAAAACAGGGGGGCAAACGGCGGAAGGTTTCGAACAAAACTCGAGCCTTCCTCAAACAGGCAGTCCAGACCCGGGAGGCTTTAGAAAAATTTTTTTGACAGAAAGGTTAAAAGAACCCTGTGCCAGGCTAGGGATGTGCTCCGTACCGAAACTTAAAAAGCGTCCACAATTTGGGCCCCTTATTTTTCCCACCACCCCTTTCCTGGCCAAAGGGTTTTGTCAAAACCCCCCAGCGCCCCAGTCTCCCTTGCGGAGAGCCGTCCACAGCTCCCCGAAACCCGTATTGGACGGGCTCCCAAAACAGATTTTAAATTTTAAAACGGCCTGGTTTCTCTGGGGACGTGATTTCCAAAAGGGGGGAAAATTGGGGGGAAGAGCCCTTTCACCATCCCCGCGGTTTTTTAAAAGCGTGCGCCGGCCTGGAAACCCAACCCTCACCCCAAGGACATTTCCCCCCAGCTAACCCAGTGAGCCGTCACAGGATAAAAGCCGGGTTTTTGGTGGGTTACAATTCCAAAAGGTCGGTGGTCCGATGGGCTTTTTTTTTTTGGGACACAGATGCAGACAACGCGCTTGAAATTTTAGATGAAAACGGGGCTGCAGGGCAGGGAGGCTTTTTGGCAAAGAAATGCATGCTCGTCATTGTATTGGGGGCAGGCAAGGGCCAATGACGTGCCAGAACCCATCTGTGTCCACCAACGGAAAGCAACATTTCCAAGGCCAAAAGCCTGGCAATGCCGACATTCAGGCTTTTGGCTTTGGGTGGTTTGGGTTAAAGTGTTTCTTCTGCTCCCAAACCGGGAAAGGGACAGAAGGCTGGGCTAGACTGGCCGCTGTACGGCTGCAGGTCGTCAAACTGGCGGAAGGAAAGGGGGTAGATGGGTCTCGGGTGGTGCGGTGGTACTCGGGCGACGGTGGAGGCTGAAGCGGAGGCTGATCCCTGATCATGACTCTGAGAGACATGGGCAGCTGAGAACGCTTGGTGGGCGAGGAGGGGAGACAGAGGGTGTGACAGTGGTTGAAAGCCCGGCGTGGGTCGGCCTTTTTGGGCCAAGTGTTTGCCTCCATTCAAACTCATGCATCGCTTGCATGTGACTAGACATGTTGGGGGTGGTTAAACACCTAAGATTCTTGCCTCTACTTAGCATTTAGGGCAAAGGCGGCATATGACTCGCTGCGTGAACCCAGAGGCTTGCTTAAAAAAGGGCCCCAAAGGCTTGAAGGTCCTGGACCTTTTTGACGGGATAAGCGAGGAGTGGGGTTTTTTCCGCTACCGTGGCTGAGGAATCATATCAGCAGACTTCGGGCGACTGCCCTCTCCCTTTTTGAGGCAGGACCCTATTGAACTACCCATCGTCTTCCTCCTCGTCCAGTGATGAAACGCTCGCAAGCAAATTCGCGGAAAAGACCACAATAGATCCGAAAATGTTGTCACCCATCATCATCATCAACACAGGTCGTCCTGACTTTCTGCATCCAGTATCTGCGGGCTACAAGCAAGAGGCACTGCAAGGCGTTTCCGACCGCCCGGGATTTTTGACGATTGACCGGCTTCCTTCTCCGCAGTAACTGGGCGTCAGAGCAGACAAAATTCATCCTTTTTGGGCCTCTTATCTTTTAACATGCCTTCTGACCCCAACCGCATTTTGTCTAAAGAGGTCTTCAGAAAATGGATTATCCACAGTGGTGGGTACACGAGTTGACATTTGGGCTGCCTACGCTTCATATTGGACGGATGCTGATGATGCTGATGACAACATTTGTGGCCTTGACTGGGAGGACGAGGAGGTAAGACTGCTGGATGCAGATTGCATTAACCACTGAAGAACAGATTGGCGACGCTGTTCGTTACTGAGATTCACAGGGCCCTGACCCAGCGATGACAGGCCCTGACGGTCCTGCAACCGACGATCCGCTGCATGCGTGTTGCGCCAGCACGTAAGGAGCACCTTCTCTCGTCCCTCACCTCCATGTCCTACCCCCTTTTTGCTCGCTTCCCACCTGCATTCCCCCCCATGTTCACAAAGATAAAAATTTGAGAGGGTATGGAAGATTTTTGGAATAGCCTTTATTTAAAAGTAATTTTTGCATTTCAAATACAAACCAAACAAATTGCTGTATTCAAATTTAAGTGCAAGTGCCTCTATCAACAAGCTGGCCTGCGCCCAAAGTGAAAAAACAACCTATCTGAAATGAAAACGGATAATAAAGGATTTTTTGCACCCATCAAATAAAACCCGGCAGTGACTACAAAATTGCTGTATTCAAATTTAAGTGCAAGGTTTCCTCTATCAACAAAGCTGGCCTGCGCCCAAAATGAAAAAACACCCTTTTCTGAAATTTTAACGGATAATAAAATGTATTTTTTGCACCTATCAAATACACCGGGAGTGACTACAAAATTGCTGTATTCAAATTAACAATATAACAAGCTGCCTGCTCAAAAGTGAAAAAACACCTATCTGAAATGTATACGGATTAATAAAAGGTATTTTTTTCACCTATCAAATACACCGGCAGTGACTAAAAAATTGCTGTATTCAAAATTAACAATTTGACCGAAGCTGGCCTGCGTAAAAGTGAAAAAACACCTATCTGAAATTTATACAGATAATAAAAGTTTTTTTGCAAACCCATCAAATACACCGCGTGACTACAAAATTGCTGTATTCAAATTTAAGTGCAAGTGCCTCTATCAACAAAGCTGGCCCGCGACAAAGTGAAAAAACACCTATCGAATGTATACGGATAATAAAAGGGATTTTTTGCACCTATCAAATACACAGGGAGTGACTACAAAATTGCTGTATTCAAATTTACAAAATTATAAGAAAGCTGGCCTGCGCCCAAAATGAAAAAAAAACCTATCTGAAATGATACGGGTAATAAAAGGTAATTTTTTGCACCTAACAAATACACCGACAGTTACTACAAAATTGCTGTATTCAAATTTAAGTGCAAGGTGCCTTTTATCAACAAAGCTGGCCCTGCGCCAAAGTGAAAAAACACCTATCTAGAAATGTAACGGATAATAAAAATGGAGTTTTTTCACCTATCAAATACACCTGCAGTTACTAGAAAAGATTTCCTAATCCTAATATTAAATTCAGGCTGCCCAACATAAAGTAATATTTCACCAGAAAACTGTTAATAAAAAGCCATTGCAATGCAATGTCTAAACAAAGTCTGGGCTGCACAATATCCACTATCCTTTAAAGAACTTGTCTGTGTTCGCTCGCGGCCCCCCCCCTATCCCGTCCCCCCCCCGTGACTTTACACCGCTAGATGCTCCTTTAAAACTCTCAGCCTAAGTACCTAAAATCTGCAAATCTCTAATCTCCCTAAGTTCTAATGTTCACTGCTAAAAGCAAAAAGCTGTCTGTGTGAACAAATAGAACAATTTTTGCTGAGCTGTTGGACAGAGACCGAGCACACGTCCTACCCTATGAGACACTGACACCACTGATGCTGAACAGGGAAAGGGGTGTTCTATGTAAAAAAGAGGTCATGTTTATTTTCCAGCCAATCGCAACCATACACATCCCACAGGGGGGTTGCTAGGGTCCCAAAATATCCGGGGCCCGGGCCCTCTGTGTTATGTTTTTGCTCTGTAGGGCTTGGGTTCACACGGCAATTTTTCACGCCCTATTTGGAGCTGTGGCATGGATTTTTACAGAGAAACTTATATCCCTGTCACTATTGTATGCCTATTTTCAATAACTTTTGAAAAAAATCTAAAGAACGTATACTTATAAAATAGAAGGGGGAAAAAATTTACATTCACATTACTCACTGTGAATTTTGCAGACAAAAATGCAGCCAATTACAAGTCACTACCATGGCCTGTAATTTTGGGTGCACAAGGACCTGCTTTTCACTTGAATTAGTGGGTTTTTACAAGGTAAATATTTTATTTTTAAATCCCCCCTTTATGGACTGATAAACTACAAGTAGTTTGAAACCCCCTGTAGGGGCCCGGTTCACATCTGCGTCAGGTTTTTTGGTGTGGGTCCATCAGATCTCTGCCTTTGGGGTTTTTTTGTTGAGACAGAAAAATCAACCTATTTTCTTCCTTCTCAACTACAGACACACAGCAGAAACCTGACGGACCACTGTAATTAATAGGATCCATTGGCGCCGTGGGTGTCCCAGTGAACAAGTCCCCCCTGGCTTTATTTTCACCTCTGTGCCGGAGGTTCCAATCAGAACCTCTGATGCAGAGGTTTATCAGGTCAAAAGGGTTGACATATATTTTATCACAAAATTGTTTGATCTGCAGAAATAGATAATATGTCATTTATACCACACAATGAACTCCAGAACAATTAAAACTCCAAAAAATTGCACAGTTGTGTTTTTTCCAAATTCCAACTCACAAGAATTTTGTATTTATGTACATACGGTGCATTCTATGGTCCCAAATCAAAAATACAACTCGTTACAAAAAAAGCTCTCAAAAGGGCAAAGTAAGAAAAGCTTTCTGACCTGGACAAAATAGCGCTACTGACCGCACTGTTTTGTCCAGCACAGAAAGCATTTATAAAACAGAACACACACAGTCCAAAAGTGACCATGTTTGTGCTATTGCCCCCTATGGACACGTTGTGGGATCTGTTGGGATGTCTTTTCCTATATTTCCACATATCCCAACAGAGGTCCCAAAAGGAGCCACAGCACAGTGTGACCAAAAACTAAAAGAATAAAGACCTGCCTGCTCTCTGGATATGGTGGAGGGTCACCCTGCCCTGCAGGATAACTCTGCACTGTATATTGGAGAATTTCACTATGGGGAGCACAGAGGGGGCACCAAACTGCAAGGCAGAAAAACTGTGGGAGAAAGCAGGTAAAAATCCTGTGATTCCAGCAGCCTGCAGGACTCTTATATCCTCTCTCCCTGAACCATTGCTTCATGCTGTCCCTGCACATGGTGATACTATTTGCTGGCTGGCAGTTATGTGAGGGCTTCTCTTGGCTCACCCCCTCCCTCCAGCCTCTCCTCTCTGAGCCTCTAGCATTGTACAGAGGGGAGGGGGAGGAGGAAGCCTGCACAGGACAAATAGTTTTGCTGCCTGCTCCCCGGCCCCTCACCCATCAATCACACTGTGACCACGGGCTTCACAGTGCAGCTGCCGGGCGGGTGGCCCCTGCTTTCAGTGACGTCGGGCAGTGTCTGATGACGCTGCCCCTGCGCTTCTCCTGTTTAAAGAGCCCCAGGCAGCCGTTCGGCTGCAGGAGATTTACCAGCTGCCCGCTGAGTCCGGAAACATCCCCTATTTGCGGGAGGCTTCGACCTTCGAGACAGCTGGTAAGTAAGAGGTTCGGGGTACAGGCTGTTTCATTCGGGGCTTGTGCCCCGAATAAACCAGCCTAGCAACGCCCCTGCATCCCAGTCATGACGTCGCACACACAGCTCACCCTGCTCTATTCTCTAAGCTGATTTGCTGGCCGCCAAAATGACAGGAAGCGCTGAAAATGGCGAGATATTAATAGATTATGCGCAGATTTTCACCTAAATTATCGCGTAATTGAAATAATCCGATCAACATAAAAACCGTGCCGATTTCAACTTTGTCGATAATAATCGCTCAACACTACTAATAGTAAGTAATGATAACAAGGCTAACAATGAAGCCACTCACATAAAACCTTGTGCCATGATGATACTAAGGTAGTTTCTGAACAGCACATGGCCACTGGATCGAGTCAATGGCTTCAGTGGTCATTTGCCATTCCACTGATATCATTACAGCATGTAATTGGTGGTGTCAATGGAATGACAAGTTACTACTGAAGCCACTGATACAGTGGTCACATCTCCTTCGGAAGGATCGAAATTAAGCAAAGACTAAAGAAACTACGGGAGTTTCACTACTGGGTGGACAGTGAGTGCAGATGTAAATACATTTTCTGTGTTATTTGATACAGTAGGGGACTATTTTATTCATTTGTTTATTTTTAGGTCAGACAAGCCTTTTAACACAGCTTGATGGGGTTGAATAGTACATAACTATTGGAGACTAAATAAAAATATTAATATTTTACATCTATAATTAATAAATCTGATTTAGCAAACAATTCATATTTCCAAAAGATTTAGAACAACATGTATGAACAAGGCTGCGCCAGTTTTCTGGCGTACTTTGAGCCAAAAAACTGTTCTAGCCCTGTCTGGCAGATGTATGGATAGTTGAGCATCAAAACTTGCTGCAGTCTGCACTAGACACAACACTTAAACACTTGAAAGCAATAAAAATGTGCCAAGAATGTGCCAAAGTTTGGTGCTAAACTGCCATACAAATACATACCATGGCTGAGACAATGTTTGGTGCATAAAACTTAATGTATGTAAGTTGGCGTGTCAACACCATGTTTTGCATCTTTTTTCAGTGTATATATGTGAAAGTGATGAATGTGCGCTGATAAATGGCGCCTAGGGTTCGAGGCGTCTAGCGTATGTATTTGGTGTGCCACGGTACTTTGGGGTATTAGTAAATGAATGCCAGAATTTGATAATGGATGCTAAAACAGTTCATTGAGAATGTATTATGGTAGATGCTGTATTGGTTTCATTAATTTATATTATTTAATTTAAAAGTAATTTTAGATTTATATTAATTTTAAATACATTTTATAGGAGATCATTATGTAGTTTTACATTAAGTTTAAATTATATAATTTATTATTGCATTTATATAATTTAAGTTGATATAGTCTGATAATTATAACTTACCTGTTATTATTTTACTGGTATAAATTGAGAAATAAGGGATATTATTTGCCCTAATCTCAAATCTAGTTCCACTATGACTACTCAGACTCAGACAGACCACGTTTAAATTGATGTGGCTGTTCGAGCAGTTATGTGCCTCGTTTTGCCGCCCAACATTCAGAAATGTGTCTAATTTTACGATTGTGGTGCCCCCCCACAACACCCTCATATGTTTGGTGCATTACAAAGTGTTGGGTCTGGTGCACAGTGCTCCAAACATGCTAACAATGTTTGCCGCATAACACTCTTTAATAATTACAGTCATATTCTACACTCCTCTATATGGATTTAAAACTGTCGTGTTGGCGCTAAGTTTTATACATGTCACCCTTAAAGTCTTCTAAGTGTAAATGAAATATGAGAAGTCAAAAGGTTTTTATTTATTCATGATTTAAAGCAACTTTTATAGGTTCCTAAATTGTTTATCTTCAAGTGTTGCATAAAGTATGGTAGTGGACTTTGAATTATGCAATGTAATTGACAGATCTTCATTCTAGATTTTATTTTCCTTATTGCTGGACAATGCTTGATCCAATGATCTTTCAGCATAGTTCAAAAGTTACATAGTGGTGTCAGCCAAAAATTGGAATGGCTGATTGGTTGACTTGGCAGTTGAACTATAAAGTCTATGGATAACTTAGCATATTCTAACAGAGTGGTACTGTACAAAACCAGTGGAGATTAAATTGATATATTTATACTTTACAGTAACCTGAAAGTATTGAATATGGGTAGATACATATTTCAGGCCTCATGTAAGGAAATTATCTAGAGCTAAGACTTTCCTTGTTGCCCATAGCAACCAATCAGAACTCAACAATGAATTGATTCTTTATCATTGGATCCTTTTCTCAACCACATAACAAAAAGATGCTTAATTTCAATTAAAAAGGTTTTAATTCAGTCTTAAGCAAAAAGCAACATATTTTTAAGCTGCAGATGCAATATTTAATGACATACAGTTTTACCCCTAATTAACTAACACAAAATAATGGCCAAAACCTTCCTCTCTTTTGCTGAAAAATCTAAATTATATTTAAAGTGCATAAATAAGTAAAAAAATAGACCAATAATAAATACAGAAGAAGCAAGTATACATTCAGGACAAGAGGCTTAAAAGAAAGAAAAGATTCAAAGACTTTAATCAGATAAAATAGATAAGTGTATTATGCCTTTGTTCTGTGTTAGTTGTATTAGAAATTGTTTACTTTTTAAGAGAAATCTGAAATACCTTCTCAGGGGGTTTTAAGCCAAACTAAAGGGCTTATTGTAAGGCAGAGGAAACTAAAGTTTGCAGTATAAACCAAAAGTGCTAAAGAAAAATAGCTAAATTATACAAAGTCTAATTGCTTACCCACGCCTTCTATCACACACACTTCTGGCGCTCCCTTCACTAGGGCACTCACAGGCACTTATCTGTATATAAATGTACTGTCATGGTGACAGGTTCACACAATTTTTATGTAAACCACCCCATATTTATGAAACAAAGCTGGACCATTGTAGACTTAGCACTTCTCCCCCATTTTCTCCCCCAAGCACCCTCATAGATTGTAAGCTCTTGAGATCAGGGCCCTTGTGTCTCATCTGTAATTAGCTTTTATTGTGTAATGTGTCTGTCTTTTGTCTGTAATTATACCCTCTACATTGTAAAGTGCTGCGGAAGATTATTATTATTAGGGCCCCATGTATGAAAACTGTCAAGGTCTAAGACTTTCCTTGTTTTCCACAGCAACCAATCAGAGTTCCCCTTAGGCTACACAGCAAGTGTCAAAATGTAGTACAAAATCTGTTGGCATTTTGACTCGTGCATGGCCGCATTATTTGGTTGGCTTTCGGATTTGCGGTCTGCCCTGTTCGGCAAATCTGATCAGAATCCGACGGAATATACAACATGTTACATATTCCACTGGATTTTAGACCCCACGTTAAAAAATATGTGCTGTATAGACTGCAGCACAAATTTTTCATCGCTGTCTATGCAGCACAGGGTACCATTGGATTTGCGGCAGATTCAAAATACATAATCCGCCGAAAATCTGACGGTAAAGCAATGCCACATTGACATAACCTTATAATTCATATAGTGCTCGAAAAAAAATAAAAGGGGAGGTCTGATTTGTTGCTATAGGCAACAAAGAAAGTCTTACATCTAGACAGTTTTCGTTTATGAAGCCCTAAAGCTATATCGACTCAGCACAGGATTTGGCAGATTCAATATTTAGAATCGGCCGAAAATCCAACTGTAACCTGTGCTGTGTAGCCCTCAATAGAAAATATTTTACTGAGTTGAAACCTAAACTGCCGGCCCTTCAGGAGAATATAGAACATGTTGTATATTCCACCGGACCGCCGTCGGATTCCTGCAGCCCCAGTGTACCAGGCCGCCAAGAATCCGAAATCCGACAGCTGCTTTTTGCGCAAGAACTATGCAGCAACAACAGTGCAGCATGGTCGGTCCAGCATTGTGAAAATGTCATCGGATTTTGAACGGCATTTTCACTTTGCTGTGTGGACCTAGACTGAGACTTTATATAATTTAGCTAATTTTTTTCTATGTGGTTCACACATCTTTAAAGAGTATTGGGCCAGAGTGCAGTTCAAAGTATGCGCTGGCCAGCGTGTACTTTCAGCAGCAGGTGTATAGCGACGTGCACAGGAATGTGCTGCTATACGCTGTGTGAACCCAGCCTGACAGTCATTTCGGGCCACATGTATGAAACTGTTTAGGTCTAAAATTCACTTTTTTGCCCATAGGTTACTATGGGCAAAAGAGTGAGTTTTAGGCCTAAACAGTTTCATACATGTGGCCTGAAATTCAGGTTTGTGTCTTTCTTGACTACCTACATACAGTTGAAGGCTTCCGAGGAGCAGAGAGTAAGTGCTCCCTGCTGCGCAGAGCACTCCGGTGGGTAGCAAGCAGGATTTCGGCCCTAAGTAATATCCATCACAGGTGGCAATGAGAACGCCATCACGCTGCCTGTGCGGCATGATGACGTTACACCACCTGTCCCCAGGAAGAAGTCAGAGAACAGCGGAAGCTTCAAGGAGTGGGGGAAAGGTGAATATGGTAATTTTTTTATTTTTAATATGCCCTATTACCTACATATCTATACTGTGGGACCTTTTACCTACCTATATATACTGTGGGCCCTATTACCTAACTGTATATACTGGGGGCCCTATTAAATACCTATATATACTTGGGGCCCTATTAACTACCTATCTATACAGGGGGCCCTATTAGCTAAATATCTATACTAGGGGCACTATTACCTCCCTATCTATACTGGGGGCCCTATTACCTACTTGCATATACCTTGGGCGGTATTACATATCTACATATACTGGGGGGCCTATTACTTGTCTATATATACTGGGGGCCCTTTTAACTATCTGCATATACTAGGGGCCCTATTACCTGTCTATATATACTGGGGGTCCGATGACCTATCTGTCTATACTGGGGGCCCTATTTCCTTTCTATACTGGGGTCCTATTACCTACCTATCTATACTGGGAACCCTATTACCTATCTGTTTATACTGGGAGCCCTATTACCTATCTATCTATACTGGCGGCCCTATTACCTACCTATCTATACTAGGTGCCCTATTACCTCCCTATCTATACTGCGGCCTTATTACCTACTTATATATACATTGGGCCCTATTACCTATCTATATATACTGGGGGACCTATTACCTATCTATCTATACTGGGGGCCCTATTACCTATCTGTATATACTGGTGGCCCTATTACCTATCTATAGACTGTAGCTCTATTACTAGAGATGGGTTAATTTCTCGAAATTCGGTTCGCTCACTTCGCCGAATTTCTCAACAAAAAATAACTTCGTTCCGAATTACTTCTTTACGAATCACGTTAAAAAAAACAGCTATTTCCAGGCTGACAGAGGCTGCAGGGTGCTGTAGAACGTTGTGCCCTGCTTAAATATGCAGAGGGAGCTTGGTTTGGTCTTCATACAATTTTTGTGTTTTAGTTGACACGCACATGACTGCCGCGCTCTTAGAAACGCTTCACTATAAATTCCCTGGGCACTTAAGAGGGCAAAACTGACCAAAAAAAATGAAGGGGGAATGTAGTCTGATAAAAGTCATGGCAGCGACAGCTGGAAAAAAAAAAAGTGAGGGCTCAGGTGGCAACATCAGTTGACAGAGTGTGGAGGTGCGACGGCAGCCACAGCAGCATGAGGTCAGAGAGTGGCACAATGACATTCTGGGGGTGGCAAAAACAGGAGTAGGCCACAGAGTGGCACAATGACACAGTGTGGAGTTGACAGCATCAACAGCAGCAGCAGCATGAGGTCAGACAGTGGCATAATGACATTCTAGAGGTGGCAAAAAAGGAGTAGGCCACAGAGGTGGCACAATGACACAGTGTGTAGGTCATGGCAGCAGCCACAGCAGCAGCATGAGGTCAGACAGTGGCCCCAATGACAGAGTGTGTAGGGTCACGGCAGCAGCCAGCAGCAGCATGAGGTAAGACAGTGGCAAAATGACACAGTGGTTGTAGATCACGGCAGCACCCGCATAAAGATCAGAAGTGGCACAATGACATTCTGGAGGTGTCAAAAACAGGAGTTAGGCCAAGGAGTGGGACAATGACACAGTGTGTAGGTCACGGCAGCAGCCACAGCAGCTGAGGAGTCAGACAGTGGCACAATGACACCGTGTGTAGGTAACGGCAGCAGCAGCATGAGGTCAGACAGTGGCACAATGACATTCTGGAGGTGGCAAAAACAGGAGTAGGCCACAGAGTGGGACAATGATACAGTGTGTAGGTCACACAAAGTGGCACAATGACACAGTGTGTAGGTCATGGCAGCAGCCACAGCAGCAGCATGAGGTTAGACAGTGGCACAATGACAGAGTGTGTAGGTCACAGCAGCGCAGCATGGGTCAGGCAGTGGCCACAATGACATTCTGGAGGTGGCAAAACAGTATTGGGCCACAGGTGGCACAGGACAGAGAGTGGGGGGTGACGGCGGCGCAGAAATGAGGTCAGACAGTGGCAAAATGACATTCTGGAGGTGGCAAAAACTGGAGTAGGCCACAGAGTGGCACAATGACAGAGAGTGGAGGGGGGACCGTGGCAGCAGCATAGGTCAGACAGTGGCACAATGACAGGTGTGTAGGTCACGGCAGCAGCCACAGCAGCAGCATGAGGTCATTAGTGGCACAATGACACAGTGTGTAGGTCACGGCAGCAGCCACTGCAGCGCATGAGGTCAGACAGTGGCACAATGACAAGTGTGTAGGTCATGGCAGCAGCAGCATGAGGTCAGACGTGGCACAATGCATTCTGGGGTGGGAAAAAAGTGTGGGCCCACGGTGGCACAATGACGGGAGTGGAGGTGACGGCGGCAGCAGCTGAGGTCAACAGGGGAAAATGACATTTGGAGGTG
>JAODAL010016732.1:7500-79788 GCA_025379985.1 Phyllomedusa bahiana | reverse complement strand
TACATGATTAGTAGGATACCTGATGATTAGCTACAAAGCCCTCTCCTGCTAGAGCTCTGAAATAATGACCCCCAAAAAATCTGGTGTAGGGTATTTTTTTGTCCCTACACATGTGGCGATACAAATTATGTTCTTTTTTGGGTTATTTTTTTTTTCACTTGGTAAATGTGAAAAGTTCAACAGTTTTTAACAATTTATTTTTTAAAACTTTTTTTTTTTTACTAACATTTAGTCTCCCCAGAAAGCTTGCACATGTGATCGTTTTATCGCTTGTACTATATACTGCAGTACTCATGTATTGTAATTTCGTTGATCTCCTATTACACCCTGCCTATGGCAGGGTGTAATAGTAATATGTTTGTGACAGCTATAGAGGCCTTCAGTAGGCCTCCTTCTATAAAGTATATATATAAAGTAATCATTGTACATGATTAGTAGGATACCTGATGATTAGCTACAACGCCCTCTCCTGCTAGAGCTCTGAAATATTAGGTGTACATCCTTGTGTCTGACGTTGATGCTGGAGGATCCTTTGGTACTCCGGTGGACCAGTGTGAATCTGCATACTATGGAACACAGAGGACAGACTGTATTTCCAATTGCATTTTTAATCTGGACATGACTTGAATGGTGTGAGTTCTCATTCATTTCCATGAAAATACATGTTTAAGCATAGTATTGAGTGATCCAGAGTGGTTGATATGTCATTTCTGGAACACACATAAATAATTGCTGCCTGGGAACATATTTGGTTCCAAAAATAGAAGAGTAAACAAGTGTACTCCATGTGTACGGAGGCACTGAATCCACATGGAGCTAATATAAATCCTATTAATATGTGCATTTTTTGTATGATTGGCAACATTGCTTTATGCATGCTACCACTTACACACATCCCTGCATTGTAACAAGGTTTTTTTTAAAACCAATTAACAGTAGACCTAGTGCTACCAATATACTATACACTGATCAGACATACCATTAAAACCACTGACAGATGGAGTGACTGACACCAGTGATCTATTCACAATGGTATCTGGCAAGGGTGGGAGATATTAGGCATCATGTGAACAATTAGCGCTTGAAGTTTATGTGTTGGAAGCAGGTAGCATGGGCAAAGATCTAAGGTATAAGTGTACGTTCAGACAACAGATCCAGGAGCCGAAAATGTCAGTGTCGAAATAGCTTTGTCTCTATTCCAGAAATTGGGCACTTGCAAGGTCGGAATTTAGATGAGGTTACAGGATTTTCCGGGACAGATTTTCTGACTCCTATATACTACTAAGGGAGAAGCAGGAAACGGCTCAAAAAATGTACATGTCAATTCTTCGTTGGCACTGAACCACATCACTGATTCTCCATGGGAAATAATGAATGTTGGAATACAGTCGGATTGGACACTGATTCTGAGGCAGATTCAGCACTGAATCTGCCCCAGAATCAGTGTTCAAATCTATCATGTGAATGTACCCTTAGAGTCCGTCCACATGCCATGGTTCTTGGCTGGATTTTCAGACGGTTTGCGGATTTTGTCTGAAAACCAACAAGAAACCATCACCATAGCATAGACATTATTAGAAAATCCGTTCAGTAGTCTTCACTGAACGGATTTTCAGCCAGATGGATTTTCATTGGCAGCGTTCCGAAAAACTCGGAACATGCACAATCTTCTGCCCAGTTTTCGGGCGGAAAGTGTGCAGTTCAATGGTTGTGGAGGACGGGCAAATCCGCAAACCGCAGTCAAAACAGCCCCCACAACCATGCAAAAGACAGATAAAATAAAATACAGTCCGGATTCTTAATCAGAATCCAACTGGCATTTTACACTTGCCGTGTTCATATACAGATTTTTAAGTGGATTCGGTATTTAGAATTCGCAAAAATCTGACTGTAAATCATCCCCATAGACCTCAATAGAAAAACCGAGCTGTAGTCTACACAGCTTGGATTTTTTGAGGTCAGATTTGAAGTCCAATAAAAATGTAAAAAAAAACTTAGAACATGTTCTATAATCCGCCATATTTCACTTTAAAATGGTAGAAGATAATACTGTTCAATTTAATGGGACGGCCGAAAGCTGGGGGAAAAAAACGGGAAAAAAATTAAAACCCAGTGTAAAATACTAGTTGGAATCCAATGAGTACTTTTTCCTCTCCTATGTGGACATAGCCTAAGGATCTAAGTGACTTTAACAAGGACCAAATTGTGATGGCTACATGACTAAGTAAGATCATCAATAAAATGGCAGGTCTTGTGGTATGTTCCTACTTCTAGTACTTACCAAATAAGGGGTTAAAAGGTGAGAAAACCCACAAAACCAAAAAACCCGGGGTTTTCCCATGAGCAGCACCGCACCCCCAAAGGCCCATTTTCTCTTGTGTCACCCCTTTTTTTCTCTACAGTTTTGGCCGGGTGAAAAGGCGCTGCAACAGGGCACATAAAGGTTTCGGGGCAAATTTCCCCTTTTGGCTCATAACTTCCCTTTCCGCACGCCGGGGTTCCCCTGCCTCCTCTGACTCCCCGGGTGGCCACGCCCTCCCCCTCCCAAATGGCCCCTATTTTTCCCCTTATCGTAAGAAAGCATTCCCTTAGAGCTTCTAGCCCCTTCCTTGTATTTTGACCCTTGCCTTTTCCACTGACCAGGTTTCCCTTTCCCCCCTGCCTGCCCAAAACCCTTTCTCCCTGTCCCCAACTACAAGTTTGCCTGCCATTTCTGTACCATCGAAAACCCCACCCTTTTGGGCGTCCCAAGGCAAGCAATTTGCTTTTCCCAGGCGAAGGCCCTTTGTAGTCCCCTTTTAAAAGGCCCAAAACCTAAACCTTGTTTTGGGCTTTTGGTAAAAAACCGGACTTTTGTTTAGCCCACCGGGCCCCCCTTACGGGGTTTTAAACATCCCCCAATTTTGCGGTGGGTCAAAGAAAAATTAAACCTTCAAGCCACCTTAACAAGGGCTGGGGGGGCAAAAAAGGTTTCATTGGGTACATGTGGGTTTATAAAAACCAAAGTTTTGTCGGGCCCTTTTTAGCCCCCACGGGAAGAACTACTGTAAAACAAAATTTTGCTGCAAAAATTAAAGGGGTTTTTCTCACCATAGAGTTTATTGTTTTAACAGTTTAAGAATACCCTTTGAATTCTAAGGGAATTTTCCACAGGGAAATTTTTTCAGATGGATTTTCAGACTTGAAAACCGACAAAAAAGCCTTTCCCTTTAGCCCTTTAAATAGAAAATCCTTTCATTAGTCTAAAACAAAACAAGTTTTTTCCAGCCAGAGGGGAAATTTTTAAAACCGCGGCTTTTCCGAAAATTTTTAAACATGCACATGGTTTTTTGCGAAAAAAGGGTTTTGAAATTTCAATAGTTGAGGGGGAAAGGTGAATTCCGAAAACCCGGGGAAAATAGAACCGCCCAAAAACCCCCGGGAAAAAGCCCAATAAAATACCGGATGGATTCTTAAAAACAGGAACCCGGGACTGGTATTTTTTTCTATGCCGTGGGTCAAACCCCTAAAAAGACACAGGCCCCAAAACTCGGGTTTCTGCATCATTTTCGGGAATTGGCCCCGAAAGTTTTCAGTTTCCGAATGGAGGACCAATTTTACACTTCGCATGTTTTTTTCATTTTTTTTCTATGTCAGTTCCCAGCAAGCTAAACATTTGCTCACCTTAACTTAAAAGGGCCCATAAAATAAAATTTTTGGAGTCATGCCAAAGCTCTCTGGTTCAGGGTAGCCCCAATACTTTCGGGGGGCCCCTGATACCAAGAATAATTTGTGGGTTTCCCCAACAGACCAACCCCTTTCCAGTGCCTTGCGAAAGTATTGGGTTTTCCCCTTTGACCTTTTCCCAACCCTTTTCCCCCCAAAATTTCAGGGCTTAAAACTTTTAAAAGAAAATAAAAATTTTAATTTTTTTTTAAAGAAAACAACAACAAGTGGGCAAATAATTGTGAAGGGAAAAACAAATTTTAAAATTGGGATATATTTTAAAACCTTTTTGAAAACAAAAAAAAAAAAACTGAAAAGTGGGGCGTGCAATTTTATTCGGGCCTTCAAAACAATCTCACTCCAGAAGTTCATTGGGGATCCTGAAGGGAATTCCCCTTTTTTTGTCCAAAAAAAGGCCGGGAATGATGATAAAAAAAACCCCACCTAGTGTGAAATCAAATTTCCCCTTTATAAATTTGGAAACCAGCTCTGCAAATTTTATTCCGGGGTTTTTCTTTTTAAAAAACCCGGAGACCAAAAGAAGACCAAGGGGAAAAACCCCATGCTTTCCGTGATTACTTTTTGTGGTAAAGTTTTAAACCCGGGTTTTTGGGGAATAAAAAACAGATTTCCCAAACACCCCAAGGAGAAACTTTTCCCAAAAAATGGAAGGAGTACCAACCATTTGAAAATTTTAACCCAAAAAACCCAGCCGTCCCCCCTAAATTTTTCATCTCAAAAAAAAGGAAAAGACTGATCGGGAAAAAATGCGGGCCAAAGGGCGGGCCCCATTGATCACCCTATCGGGAAACGAAAGAGATTTAACTGGGGTGGGAGAGCCCCTTTCCCCATGGGAAAAAAACAATCTCGACACACATGCACAAATTTTCCCTTTTAAGGAAAAAGTGGCAAGAAAAAAACCCTTTTCCCAAAAAGAAATCCATAAAAAAGTCGGGGTTTTAAAAAAGTTTTGCCCCCCAACCACCTGGAGACCCCAAACATGGGGGAAAGAAGGGGCTCGGGTCAAATGAAAAAAAAAATCCAACTTTTGGTCACAATTTGCAAAAAAAATATTTTTGGCGTAAAAGCAACCCCAGCTCATCACCCCTAAACCACACCATCCCCCACTGTCACACTTTGGGGTTGGGCGCATCAGGGTTTTTGGGTTTTTCTTAAAAGCAGGGACGGGGAAAAGATGGTTAAAATTGAGGGGGAAGAGGGATAAAACCCAAATACGGAACCATTCGGGAAAAAAACCCCTGTTGGATTTCTGAAAAAAACCTGAGACTGGGACGGGGAATTTTAAACCCAAAAACAAACAAGACCCCAAATAAAAAGCAAAATCTAAAAAGGGAAGGGTTTTTTCAAAAATTAAACATCTCCAGGTTTTTAAAGGGCCCAAAAGTCACAGTCCCCCCCTGAATTCCAACCCGAGAATCTGGGGAAAAGAGTAAAAAAACTGCTGTTCACAAACGCTCCCCCCAATTTCCAAACCTTTAACTGGGCTCCAGCTGTTCAAAACCCGCTCCCATCCAACCTCACTGAGTTTCTAGCTTTCCCCAAAGGGAAGAATAGGCAAAAATTTCAAGTCTTTTGTCAAAACGGAAAGAGACAAAAACCCCAAGCGACTTGAAAAAAATATAAAAAACAATTGGGGGTTCCCCATTTTTTTTTAATTCTTCAAAAAAAAAAAAAAAATTTTTTAAACCCTTTAATTTAAACCTTTGAAATTTTTGAAAAAAAGGAAAAAAAAGTTAAAGGGGCGGCCCGAATACTTTCCGGAAAACCCTGCTTTTAGACTTTGGGAGGGTTTATCCTACCCAAATAAGGGGGCAATCAAACCTTTTGGGGGAAAAACCCCCAAAAAATTTGGTGCTTAATGAAAAAATTTTTGCAAAAATTGTTTTTTAAGTAAATGCTCTTTTGTGATGTTTAGCGAGCCCCCAAAGGCTTTCAAGGTAAATTTTATTACACCCACCCCCTTTTCTAAATTTTTTCTGCGGGGAAAAGGGCCACCCCTTCATGGAAAGGGGTAGGGCCTTATATATTTTTCAATCCCCTTTCCCAGACAAGGGGGGTTTTGGGACTTTCCCCGGGTTTTCCCCAACAGGGGGAAATGATATTTTTAAAAAGTCATTTACGGGAAAAAAATTTTTGTGGTTTTAGTTTTTTGGGGAGGAGCCCCCATTTTTTTGCCCTTTTTTACATTCTTTCCAGATTGCTTTTACGGGTTGGCCAAAAAATTTTGAAGTTTAAAAAAATCTAAAAAGTTTGAACACCTCTTTATGGAGCTGTATGAAATAGTCATTCTTGATTTGATTTCCGATACTTTGCTTTCTTACAACCAGTTTCCAAAAATAATTGTCTAACATTACTTCTTTTATAGACAAAAAATTCCCAAACTGTGTGAAAGGGAAAAAAAAAAAAAAATGGAAAGGGGAAAATAAACTGACCTTTTGTTGCGTCCCTTGAAATTCCCCACAAAAATGGCTTTTTTTTACATGCAAAAATATTCTTCACGGGAAAAAATTCCTTATGGCAGACCACCTATTTCATAAAATTTTTTAAAGAAACCCAACTGACCTCTACTTTTTTCTTTTTACTACCTTTTTGTACAATGACCATAAGGGTCCAGGAAATACAAAAAATTAAACTTTTTTAAATTTTGGGAAACCCCTTGTCTCCCAAAGCTTCAATCTGATTTCCCCCTTTTTAAACCCAACCCTAAAACCAAAACGTTTTTTCTGTGTTTTAATAAATTTACACCCAAAGGGACCAAAAAGTTTTTGTTTAAATAGGGTATTAAACAAAGAAATTGGGACAAGATCAATACAACTTGGGAAACCATCGGGATCATGTACACCTTAGAGTTCGGTTTACAATCTCTTTTTTTTAAAGGTGAAAAGTTTTTCTAAAAAAGGGTTTGAAAAAAACATGCTCCCCCCTTTGTCCCTTTGTGTGAAAGCCCCACCTTTCCGGGACACAAAACTTCCCTTTTTTCCCCCCTGCCCCAAATGCTTCCCAGAAAGTAAAATCATCTTTTGAAAGCTGCATTCCCCCAAAATGGCATTGTATGGTGTTTAATTGTTTTCGGGCACTTTTTATGGAAGGCGTGAAAGAGCTGAAATCTGGTTATTTTTGGGAGCTGTATAAACTGACACTTATGGGGGGCACTATAGGGCTGGCCTTTTAAATTTGGGGGAACTGTATGGCGGGCCACTATAGGGCTGCCCTTTTTTAAACCAATTTTAAAGGGAGAAAAATCCATTTAAAAACTGTTGTTTTTACCCTTGGGGATTTCTTTTTTAAAAGAAGTTTTTAAATTTGTGACACAAAAAAGGAAATTTTTTCCCCAATATATACCCCAAAAATTTTCCCTCAAAAAAGACGAAAAGATGAGTTGGAGAAGAGGCTGTAAAAACACTACTCACAAAAAATTAGGGATATTTGGCTTTTGGGTGAAATGCATGAAAAATGTAAAAATGTCATGTTTCCATGATTTTTTAATCGTGAAAGTGGGGCCTTTAAAAGTGCTAACTGAAAATTTTTGATTTCCCTCACCCAAAAACATAAAAATTTGGAAAACAAATCCACTTAGCGTAGCCCCATCAAAAAAGGGCCCAATGTCTCAATAAAAAATGACCTTTGTGTCTAAATTTTACAGCTTCACAACAAGGAAAACCCAAAATACTGTTCCCAAAATTTTTGGGTTTTGGGGAACGGGGTTTTTGAAAGGGCGGGGGCTTTCCACTCTTTTTGAAGGGCCACTCGGGTAAATTTGGGGTTCAGGGAAACAGATTTAAAAATGGTTTTCAAACCCCACCCTCAGCTGTTCCCAAACTTTTTTTCCCTATGGGGTTCGGGTTTCTGGAGAAATACAGGCGCCTCCTTTTTGGGTAGGACCCCAGTCTCCAACAGCCTTTTTTCGTAATGTCCCAACCCCCTGATGACCCGGGGAGCATTGTCGTCCATAAAAGATAAATTTGGACTGGTTTAATTTTTAATTCAAAAAAGAAAGGTATGCCGTTTTAAACCATTCACAAAGTTTAGGGCACTCTTTTATTGATTATACATTTCCCCACACTAGCACCACCCCCTCGCTGGTAAAACAGTGGCAGTTTGCACAGCGCCCCCTTTTGAAATCTCCAGCATTTTTTGGGGGACATCTTTTCGTTTTAAATTTTTTGAATTTCGACTTTCATCACGAACCCCTGATGACCACTGGTCCCTCGTCCACGGCTGAGTAAACAGTTACAAATGGTCTATGTGACATTTGGGTTCCTCTAAACCCTCCCTTAAAGTCCCCCGGAAGGCGTGGGGCATTCATCATCCGGGTTCTACAGGGTATTCTTTTCAATAAAGGGCGGTACAGTGTGGAACGGGACCCGGGGGACAATGGGTAGGCCAAAGAGGGAAATCGCCTAACGCATCCCCCGGCCTGCCCTGGGGCCCGCGGGCAGGAGCCGGGCCCTCAAAGCGAGCCAACCCCAAAACATGGCTTTTTCCCCTTTTGGGGTACCCTTCTAACAGCGGGAGGGGCAGAGTGATTTTTTTCCACCCCCCGGGGGGTTAACAGGTGGGGCCCCCATCCCTTGGGTGGCAGGCCCAAAGGAGAACAAATTTTGGGGAGAGATTAAAATTTCCCCCATCTCCCCAAAACATGTAGCCCACCATGGTATTTCCTGCCCAAAGGGTTCGCCCGGGTGTAGCGGGGAAAAGGGGCGGAGCTTGGGGGCCCCCCCTTTCCCCAAGGGAGCACTAAAACAAAAAATTTGATCAGGGGAAAAACCCCACAGAAGAGGTCAGTGGTTTATTTTGTGGGGGAAGTGGGGGGAGAAGCCAAAAAGGGACTACACTGAGGTGGGCTGTAGTTTGGTGGGGGAGCACAGTTGGGTGGGCGAAGTTTTGGGAGGGGGAGCTATTTTTGGGGGGGGCTGTATTATTGAGGGGGGAGGGCAACATGGGGGGGGGGCTGAGTGCGCGGGGGGGAGCTACTTGGGGGGTTGAAATTGGTAAAGGGCCCTACGGGGTTGGGGGGGGCTGAAATTGTTGAGGGACCTACAGGGGGGGGGCTGTTTTGGGGAGAGGAAAGCACAGGGGAAGGGGGGGCTGTAGGGGTTTTGGGGGTTAGGCAAACAGTGGGGGGGCCCACAGTTAGGGGGACCCTGTGGGTTTGAGGGGCCAACATTTTGGGGGAGTTGGGAGAGTGGGGAGGGGAGGCTCCCGTGGGGGAGGCGTAGGGGTTGTGAGGGAGGCTAAAAGTGGGGGGGTTTGAAGTGTGGGGAGCAAAGTGCGGGGGGGCGGGAAAGTTTTGGAGGGACCTACATTGGGGGGCCCGGTATGTGTGAGGGGCCCTTTCCCTTGGAGGGGGGCTGATTTGTCGAGGGGGCTACATTTGGGGGGCGTATGGGGCGAGGGGAGCAACAGAGTGGGGGCTGAGTTGCGAGGGGACTACAGTGGGGGGGGGGCTGAAAGGGGTGCGAGGGGCCCAAAAAGGGGTTGGGGGGGCTGTATGAGGGGTAAAGGGGGACGTACAGTGTGGGGGGCTTAATTTTGGGTAAAGGGGAGGCAACACGGGGGGGGGGGGGCTTTTATTGTGAGAGGGGGGGCAACGGGGGGGAGGGGGGCGTAGTTTTGGGGGGCCCTTTACAGTGTTGGGGGCGTATTTGGTGTAAAGGGGGCATACAGTTAGGGGAGGCGGGGAAGTTTGTGGGGGGAGGCTAGGGGGTGTGGGGGGGCGGGTATTTTTTGTGGGGGAAACCTACAGTTTGGGGGGCCCTTGTAGTTTTTGTGGAGGGGGGGGCTACAGTGTTTGGGGGTCGTATTTTGGGTGGGGGGAGCTACGTGGGGGGGGCCCAAATTTGGTTTTTGAGGGGGGGGCCCTACATTTTGGGGTGGCGTAGTGGTGGGGGGAGGCTAAAAGGGGTGGGGGGGCGTAGTGTTTGGGGGACCACATTTGAGGGGGCGTATGGGGGGGGGGGGGCTGTATTGTGTGAAAAGGGGGCCAGTTTGGGGGGGCTGTAATGTTTTGAGGGGGACCTACATTAAAGGGGGGCTTTTAGGGGTATGAGGGGACCCTACAGGGAGGGGGGGCTGTGGGTGGTGGGGGGGGACCAAACAGTGGGGGGGGAAAGGTTTCCTAGGGTTGAGGTGACCCTAAAAAGTGAGGGGGGCTGTAGTATGTGAGGGGACCTACAGTGAGTGGGGGGCTGTAGTGTGAAGGGGGGAGTGTTTTTGAGGGGAGCTACAGTGGGGGGGGGCTGTAAATGTGGGGAGGGGACCTACAGTTTTGGGGGGGGGGCGGGAAAGTGTTTTGAGGGGGGGGCCTACAGTGTGGGGGGGGGTGGGGGGTATGTGTAAGGGGAGGCAAACAGTGGGGGGGGCTGTAGTGTTAAGGGGGCTGTTTTGTGTGAGGGGAGGCTACAGTTTTTGGGGGGGCCCTGAAAGTGGGTGGGGGGAAGGCTACTTTAAGGGTGGGTTTGTAGTGGGGGAGGGGGGGCCGTAGTGTGGGGAGGGGACCCTACAGTATGGGAGGGCTGAATTTGGTGAGGACCAACATTTTGGGGGGGGGCTTAATTTGTGAAAAGGACCAACATGGGGGGGGGGGGCCTGAAAGGTTGAGAGGGGGGGCCCAAAAGTTTGGGGGGGCTTTGTGTGGGGAGACCTACAGGAGGTGGGCTGTATTGTGTGAGGGGACCCACGGGTGGGGTGGGGCTGTAGTTTTGGTGAGGGAGGCTAAAAATTTTTTGGGTTTGGGGTTAAAGGTTTTGTGAGGGGACCTACAGTGAGGGGGGGGCTTTGGGGGTGAGGGGGACCTACATGGAGGGGGGCTGAAATGTTTGAGGGGCCCCAAACGGGGAGGGGGGGGGCCTATTTGTGTGGGGTTTGGGGCAACAGGGGAAGGGGGGGCGGGTAGAAATGTGGGGGGACCTACAGTGAGGAGGCGTAATTTGGTGGGGGGGGCTGAAATGTGTAAGGGGAGCACAGTGTGGGGGGGCTGAAAATTGGGGGTGAGAGGGACCTTTCAGTGGGGGGGGGGGGGCTGTAGTGGGGGTGCGGGAGGAAACAGTGGGGGGGGGGTGGCCTTTTTAAAAAAGGGGGGGGGAACATGTGGGGTGGCTTAGGTTTTTAAGGGGGAGGCACAGTGGTTGGGGGGCTTTATTTGTGAGGGGGGGCTGTAATTTGGGGTAAAGGGGGGCTACAGGGGTGGGGCTGTAAGTTTTGGGGGGGGGCGTGGGTTTTGTGGGGGGAAACCCACATTTAATGGGAGGGAGGTATTTGGGTTGAGGGGACCAAAAAAGTAAAGGGGAGCTACATGTGGGGGGCGGGAAAAATTTGTGTGAGAGGCCCTAAAAGTGAGGGGGGGGCTGTAGTGTGTGAGGGAACCTACAGTGAGGTGGGCTGTAGGGTGAGGGGAGCAACAGTTTTGGGGGGGCCCCCTGTAGTGTTGTGAGGGGGGGCTACATTTGTGGGGGGCCCGTAGGTTGTGAGGGAACCTACAGTGAGGGGGGCTGTATTTGGGGGGGGGGGAAACCCAAACCAGTGGGGGGGGATGTGAGTGGGGTTAGGGAGGCTACAGTGGGGGGGCGTAGTTGTGAGGGGAGGCTAAAATTTGGGGGGCCTGTATGGGGTGGGGGGACCAAACATTGGGGGGGGGCTGTAGTGGGTAAAGGGGGCCCTTTACAGTGGGGGGGGGCCTGTATTGATTTTGAGGCGACCTACAGTGAGGGGGGAGGCTCTAGTGTGTGAGGGGGGTTTGTAATGGGGGTTAAGGGGGACCACAGTTTGGGGGGCTGAAAGTGTTTGAGGGAGGCTAAAATTGTGGGGGGGCTTTGTGGTTTGAGGGGGGCTACATTTGGTTGGGGGGCTGTATGGGGTGAGGGGGGGCTACAGTGGGGGGGTTTTGGGGGTTTTTTTGGGGGAGTGGGGGGCACATTGTGGGGGGCTTTATTTGGTGTGAGGGGGGGCTACATTTTGGGGGGGCTGGGGGTTGTGGGGGGGTGGCTCCCAGGTGGGGGGGCTGTATGTGTAGGGGAGGCTCCCAGTTTTTGGGGGGTGGTTTGTGGAGCGGGGAGGCTACAGGGGTTGGGGGGCTTTATTTTTGGGTGGAGGGGGGGCTACATTTTGGGGGGGGCAAAAAGGTTTTGAGGGGACCTACAGTGGAGGGGTCTGGAAGTGTGGAAAGGGACCAACCGTGAGGGGGGGGGGGAGCCCTTTTTAAAGGGTGTGAGGGGAGTTAAAGTGTGGGGGGAGCTGTAAGGGGTGTAAAGAGGCCCAAACATTGTGGGGGGGGCTTAGTGTGGAGGGGATGCAAATTTTTGGGGGCTGTAGTGGGGGGTGAGGGGAGCCTAAAAATTGGGGGGCAGGTAGTGTAAAGGGGACAACAATGGGTTGGGTTTGGTAGGGGTGCAGGGGAACAACATTAAAGGGGGGGGGCTGTAGTGGGGTGAGGGGGCACGGGTATGTGTGAGGGGGGGTTTAACACTTTTGTGGGGGGCTGTATGTGTGAGGGGGAGGCTAGGGGTTTTGGGGGGCGAAAGGGGTGTGGGGGGGGGCCCGTAGGGGTTTTGAGGGGGACCCTACAGTGGGGGAAAGGTAACCGTTATTGGTGGGGGGGAGTACAGTGGGAGGGGCTGAAAGTTTTTGTGGAGGGGACTACAAAAAAATGGGGGGGGGGGGGGCTTTAAAAGTTTGGGGGGGCCCTACATGTGGGGTGGCGGTAGTGTGTGAAAAGGGAAACCAACAATTGTGGGGGGGGGGGGCCTTTTAGGGGTTGTGGGGGGGGGAGGCTACTGTGGGGGGGGCTGTAGGGGTTTTGACGGGAGGCCAACACGTGTGGGGAATTGTGGGTTTTGGTGAGGGAGGGCAACAGTGGTGGGGGGCCTGTAGTGTGTGGGGGGGCCCAACAGTGGGGGGGGGGGCTGAAGTGTGTGAGGGGCCACAGTGGGGGGGGGTCTTTTATTGTGGGGGGAGGCCAAACAGTTTTGGGGGGTTTTAGGTGTGAGGGGTCCTACGGGTGTTGGGGGGCCCTTAATGGTTTGAGGGGTCCTCCCAGTAAGGGGGGCTGAATTGTGTGAGGGGCCCCTACAGAGGGGGGGGGGCTGTATTGTGTGAGGGGACCCAACATTGGGAGGGCTTAAGGGTTAAGGGGACCCAACAGGGGGGGGCTGAAAGTTTAAAGGGGACCTATAGGGAAAGGGGGTGGGCCCGAGTTTTTGGGGGGGTTTGGGGGCTGTAGTGTGTGAGGGAAGCAACGGGGATTTGGGGAAGGCTGTATTGGTTTGTGACGGGGGCCCACACGGGAGGTTAGGGGGGGTTTTTTTGGGGTGGAGGGGAGGGCTCCGGTGTGGGGAGGCTCGTATTTTTGGTGAAAAGGGCAACATTTGAGGGGGGGGAAATTTGTGAGGGGGGACTGTAGAAATTGGGGGGGAAGGCCCTCCCAGTTGGGGGGGCTGTATAGGTGTGAGAGGACCAACAGTGGGGGGGGGAGGCGTAGGTGTGGGGGAAAGTTACAGTGTGGGGGGAGCTGAAAAGTTTTTCCCCAGGGGAAAACCAATAGTGGGGGGGGCCCTGAAAAGGGGGTTTTGAGGGGAGCTAAAATTGGGGGGCTGTGGGTGTGGTTTGGGAGCTTTAAAACTGAGGGGGGCGGGTAGTGTGGAGGGGCCCCTACAGTGGGGGGGGTTTCCTGTAGTGGCGAGGGGACCCTACAGTGAGGGGGGGGCGGGAATGGGTTGAGGGGACCTACTTTGTGTGGGGGCTTTTTAGTTTTGTGGGGGGGAGCTACAGTGTGGAGGGGTTTGTAGTGTAGTGAGGGGGCCAACTTGGGGGGGGGGCTGTAGTGGTGGGGGGGGAAACCTAACATTGAGGGGGGGCTGAAGGGGTGTGAGGGGCCCCTAAAAATTGAGGGGGGCTGTAGTGTGTGAGGGGACCTACAGTGTGGGGGGGGGGGGGCCTTTTATTGTGGTGAGGGGGGCCTTTAACAGTGTTTGGGGGGGAGTAGGGGGGTAAAAGGGAAGCTACAGTGTGGAAAGGGGACTTTTTTGGGGTGAGGGAGCTACATGAGGGGGGTTTTGAAATTGTGTTGGGGGACCTAAAATTGTGGGGGGGGGGCTGTAGTGTGGGGAGGGGACCTAAAATTTGGGGGGGGGGCTGAAATTTGTGAGGGGAGGCTAAAACTGTGTGGGGTTTCTGTAGTGTTTTTAGGGGGTGGCCACCGATGGGGGGAGGGTTTAATTGTTGAGGGGGCCACAGGGGAGGGGGGCTGAAAGGTTTTGGGGGGAGGCTAAAGTTGGAGGGGTTTGTAGGTGTGGGGGGACCTCCAGGTTTTGGGGGTTTCAGAAAACTGTTGGGAGGGGGCCAAAAAAAAAGGGGGGCCTTATTTTTGTGAGTGAACCTAAAATTTGGAGGGGGGCTGTAAGTGTGTGGGTAGCTACAGTGGGGGGGGAAAGGCGTAGTGTGAGGGAAGCCTACATTTGTCTGGGGACTGAAAAGTTGGGGGGGGAAGCTACGTTTGGGGGGGCTATAGTGGAGGGGGACCTACAGTGTGGGGGAAGCTGAAAGGGGTTTGAGGGGACCTACAGTGAGGGGGGGCTTTTAAGTTTTTGAGGGGGCCTACAGTGAGGGGGGGCATTGGGGTTTTAAGGGGGGGACCTACATTTGGGGGGGGAACGTAGTTTTGTGGGGGGAAACCTTTAACCAGTTAAAGCAACCCTTTTAAGAAAGGGAGGGGGAAAAGGGCCTGTATATAAAGGGGGGAGGCCTGAAGTCGAGGGGTTTGGGGGCCCTGTAGTTTTTTAAATTAGTGGGGGAGGGCCGGTAGTTTTAAAGGGGGGAAGGCTGAAAAGGGGTAAAAGGGGGGCCCTTTGAATTGTGAAGGGGGGGAAAGGCCTTTTAGTTTTTAAAAAGGGGGAGGCGAAGTGTTTAAGGGGGGGGCTGTATGTGAGGGGGGGTGCGTAGAAATTCCCAAAAACCAAAAATTTTATATAAATAAAAACTAATTTCCCCCCTTTCAACCCCAACACTTTATTTTTGGGGGAAAATTGTGTTTTTTTTTTTTTTTCCTTTTCCTCCACTGGGAGGGGGGGGGGGGGTGGGACACGGGCAGGTGTTTGGGTTTAGGACTGTTTTTTTTGTTTTTTTTGGGTTTTGGGGGGGGGGCCCTTTGGGGGCCTCCCCTTCCCAAAAAGGGAAACCAAAAATTTCCTTTCCCCCCCCGGGGTTTTGGGAAAATGGGAGCCAAAAAAAAAAACCGGCCACTTTTTTCTTTCTTTTTACTTTTTCCCAAAGCCCTCCCTCTATCCTTTTGGGGGGGGGCAACCGGCTGAGAACACCCCCTTTTGGACCTCAAAGGGCTCATTGCCCAAATTCCTTCGAGGACATCCTGTTTAAAAACCCTCACAAGGGCGAGGAAACTGGCCCAATTTTTAAGGTGGTTTCCCCTTTGGTCTCAAGAGGGTCCAAATGGGGAACAAAATGATAAAGGGGGAACTTTTTTAAACCCAAATTCCCAGGTTGATCCCCAAATTTTTAAATTTGGGCAAACAAACAACCTTTTTTGAATTTTTTCCATTAAGCCCCTTTTAATTTCCGGAGATCAGAAAATTTGGGTTTTAAAAAGTACAAAAAAACTTTAAATACCCGGACATGGGGTTTTTTTAAAGTTAAGAATTTTTCCCCTCTTTTAAAAAAAAAAATTTTTTCCCAAAAAATTCCCAAATGTTCATTTTTTAATTTCCCAACCAAAAACCCAAAAACCCCCCTAAACTTTTTGTGAGTGTGTCTTTTTGTTTGTTCTCCCTTTCTGAAGTACTGAGCAGGAGACACCCCTCCTCCCCCATTCTGATATCTGTTAGTAAAAGGGGAAACAAAGACCCTTTAAAAGCCTTTTTTTGGTTTTTAAAAAATTGAAGGGGCTTTAAAGTTCTCATTAAAAAGAATACCCTTCTAAGATTTACTGCAGCCCTAGGGAGAGGCACAATGTGGACATTGGATAAATAAATGTTGTGCACCCCTGTGCTAAATATTTTGAAATAAAATGTTAGGGATTTCATAGGTGCAAATACTTCCCAATACCGGACACTAATCAGTTAGCCAGTATAGAGAGTGGCTACTCAGTAACTACTGTATGTCTTAAAGGGGTTGTCCCACCAAACACAATGATAGCATATCGCTAGGATATCCCACCTCTGGGATCTGCACCAATTTTGAGAAAGAGCTCCAACTCCTCCCTGTTTTTAACATACTGGTGGTCAAAACGATCCCACTGAAATAAATCAGAGTTCCAGGAACAGCTGGGTGCACCGGAGGTAGTACCCACACCTACCACACCTTGATGGCATATCCTATTGATATAACTGTGTATGGTGGGACAATCCCTTTAAGAAAGGAAACTGTAATGCTTCATTTGTCTTTTAATGATGCTGCATAGTAATTAAACATTTGCTATTGTATTCCCCCACAGAATGCATCTAATTGTTATATAGGGCACCCTATAAACTGATGGGGGACACTTGTAGCAAAAAGAGATTGTCCAAAATAAACAACCCCTTCAGCTGCTGTATATAAATACCACTGCTACAGTGATATAACATGAAACTTGCAGGAGTGCATTCACTTTTGTGTAGGGAGATGCCTTAAAGGGGATGTATCGCTTCCTTACTTCGGCTGATTACACACTGCCTTAGCTTTCCCAGCTCTGTGAATGCAGGGCGTTTCTTTCCCCTCCCAGCTGGATGACATCATCCCCCCTTCACTGCTGGCCTGAGACTCCCCCCCCCTCCCCTCTGAGTCCACATATCACTGTGTCTCTCCCTATCACTCTTATTTTATAAGAGCTGTATACATACCACAGGCTGCATTCAATCTAATCTGAGCACTGATCTCTCACAGCGGGAGATTTGTTACAGCTTTCTCAAAACGGCACAGATCTGCGTGTATACAGGAGAGTTAGGCCCAGGGTCAAACCTGTCCAGATTTCTCATTGTACCATCTGCTGCAGTCAGTTTCTGCTAGGCGTGGAAACAGAAAATGCTATGGCCCCTAACTCTGAGTCAGAGACACATCTCTGTGAATGGACCCAGGGGCTGTACAGAATGTAAATGAGCTCTCAGCTAGTGAATTGCAAGGAGGAGGGATCAGGAGGGATTCGACCCACACTGGATATCAGTGTAAATAAAAACACTAGATAAGGGACACTGTGAGAACAAGGCAGCTTTGCTAATGACATCCAATTGCAAAGTTGCTTGTTTTCACTGTCCCCTTATTCTGAAGACCATTTAATGAAACGATAACACCCCTTTAAGTAAGGGTTTGTCTTTCATTTTAGTCTCTACTTAGTCAAAGGGAGATTTCCAGAATGTAAATATAGATTGGGGCTGCCGCCAGGGATGAGTGAGTCACAAAGCGGAGACAGTTTGTAGAGTGGCTGAGATGACTAAGCAGGATACTATGTACATAAAGGATCCTAAGCATTTCTCAGCACAGCCAGCAGCAGTCCGCATTACCACTGAAGTCAGAAATGCACATAGTGTTATGCTACCAGAACCTTTAATGATAACTAACATAAGGTCGGAACATCACTATAACATGTTTTCAGAAGCCAACATTTTAGCTACCATTTTTGAGAATTAACTAATGGAAGTCATCTACGCTGTGAAAAGGCCCCTTCAGATATTCCCTAGTGCTGCATATTTCTCACTAAATTTGTCATGGAAAAATGTCTTGGGTAATGAGTAAAGGGTACACTCTGCGTGAGAAGCATTTTGGAGGGTCAGGTCAACAGTCATGAGGGATGGGCTATCTTGGAGCCAGTGAACAAGAGGTAGTAAGACAGTGCTGGTTGCATGGCCACTGGATCCAGGCTGGCTTGAAGGTAGACAATAGAGGTTGACTGATTGCGAATTCTTATGGTCTGATTGGGCAGAGAGTGGAGGGAAGGAGGAATTTAAGGGGCAGGTACTTGCAGGGAAGTCAGATCTTCTGCATATTTTGTTGATCCCACCTTTCCCTGTTCTATTTCAATACTTTATACAAGAATTGGACTATGGCATTAAAATTGAAAGTAAGAAAGCACATTGCATCAGAGACCCACATTTAATGTATATACAAGGAAAAACTTCCAGTCTGTCAAACCTCTACATTGGGAATAACTTACCCACAAAAGGCCAAAGGTTTCCTTCTTGCCACCATAGCAGTGGTATACATCGACATTCTTTTTTCCCCCAACTGTATAGTAAGTGCAGTAGTCTCCATATTCTTATACAGAGGTCCATCGGAAAAGTTTTAAACCTATGCTTAACTTATGCTTATACAGTGGCATACATCAGGGAATCTTCTTCAGGTATACCTCAGATGAAAGGTTTGTACACAACATGAACAGAGCCTATCCCCCAGGCTCCAACTGACCCACAGGGGAGAAGAGGAAACTCTGGTGGACCCCTGGGCAAGGTAGGTGTGCTTTTTAGGAAAAAAAGAAAGCCAAGAAAGAGAGACAGAAAACAGGAGGCCGAGTGTAAGAGTCATGTACAGCAGATGTAGGGTGGGGAATGGTGGGCCAGCCCAATCCAACACTTTGTCATATTGGTGGTTGTTTCACTTTTGAGAGGGACATTCATCTGTGTGAAAAAGTTAAAGCAAGTTCCCAGTGGTTGGTTTGGGATAGACACAGAGTAGGCAGCCACCTGGAGGCAGGAGGTGGCAGTCCGGGTAGGTTTTGCCTCGTCCGGATGGTAAGGCTGGAAGACAAGCAAGTTTCCATTCCGTGAGCAAAGGGATACAATTGGCCAATTTGTTGTATTATAAATGAATCAGTGGTTTTACCACATTTTTTCTTAATTCTCTGCTTTGTGTGTGAGGACTAGGGTTGGGCTATACCCACCTCGTTGCATATTTCTTATTTTGAACTTGAAAGAGTAAAGATTCCACTGTAAAACAAATTTAAAAATCTATGTAAAACATTTAGTTTAAAAGAAAACAGTATGGAAATCACTACAGCAGTCCGGAATTAACTACTTTAGTAAATGGTTAGTTAATCCCATCAATGAAGGATACCTCGAGATCACCAGCAAAACTCAGGTCCAGAGTCCACTAACGAACAATCAGATTCTTACATTTTGAAGCACCCACTTGGCCTCTAGGCTAGGTGCAATGCTAGGAGCCATTTAGGATACCCACAATGTAATTATCTTTTCTCTCATTGATCACATTTTGTTTCTGCAGCCAAGAGAGAGGGACATTTTGACACAGTAGTGAAACCCATCCAAATAGCTCATGAATGCTCTCAACTTCGTGAATATTTTGATACCTCTCAACATTTGAATATGAAAACAAAAAGGTATAACTATTTAATTTTCTTTTTTCCATTAGACACTTATTTTAAAGAAAATGTTAGTATCCAATCATCCAACCAATAATTAAAAATATTATCCATTCATTATAGTCACATGATTGCAACAGAACACAAAAAAGAAATGAAAAGCAGTATCGAGCTAGTCGGACACATACAATCATTACAATAGAAATAAGCTTTAGGATATGTATTAAAATGAATCCAGCCTTTCATCCACATTGTCCCAGATAAAGAAAAACACTGCAAACACAAATCCTTAGCACGAATGGGAGGGATCCAGCGAGCTGTGAACAAGGACCCATTTTGAGTCAGAAACGCGTTGGAGTAAAACACATGCATCGCTTGTTTTCCCCTGAGCTATTTAACTGTTGAAAAAAGAATTTGAAATTTTACCTGCTGGATTTCTCGCATTCGTGCTAAGGATTTGTGTTTGCTGTGAATGAGCCCTGACCAGTGGCTCTCTGTGCGGGATATTTAAATCCATCCGAGACACCACAAAAGAGTTAAGACACTGAACAAGGGATGAGCATAGCTGCAACTTGCTTTTTTGCTGCTTACAGAAAAACACATACTGGGTACGCAACTGCCATTTCGTTCCATATTAATCGGTTCCGGTTCCACCTCCTCTGTGTCTCTTTTGGGTGATCATGCTCTGCACTTCAGCTTAATGAATGAATTTTACATACTGTGTACTTGTTTTTTAATCATGTAACTATAACATTTATAATATTTTTCACTATTGTTTGGATGTTGTTAGCTTGGTATGTATGTTGAAGTCGGTTTTCAGGTATGCACCAAGGTTAAGAATTTGAAGGGCCAAATTTTTTTTATGTTTGATAGTGTATGCCATTAAAAGGGGCATTCTTACATTAATTAGCTTTAAAACAGACAAAAGGTGAAGACTATTATTAGTCTTCTGATTTTGCTTCATTTTAAACCTGCAGCAGTTCTGATCTCCTGCTTGTGTACACATGCTTCCCTAGGTTACGGACAACCTCTGCACTAACAGCAATGGTCAGGATGGTGATGTCAGTCTCTACTAAGTCGTATCAGCAGCTTGTTTGTTTTTTACTGATAAACGTTAACCCTTTAGAGCTTTGTAGCTTTGTGTCCTGTTATTTAAACCAGACCTGGGCAATGTACGGCCCGCGGGCCGCATCCGGCCCTCCAGCTTGTCGGATGCGGCCCGTGGCGTACGATGCCCAGGTCTATTAATAGTAGCGCTGACGGCCGCCGCGGGCCATCAGCGCTACTATTAGTATCACCTGTACTGGTGAATTAGGCAGCGACGCGATGAACTCCGCTCACGCAGAGGAATAACTCTGTGCGGGCCCAGGCGCTGCCGGAGGAGCTTCCCGGGCTGGTGGCGTGATGACGTCATCAGCCAACCACCCCGGGGAAAAGCTCCTCGGGAAGAAATGAGCGCGCTCGGCCAGGAAGGGGGGAAAGCAAGGTGAGTATTAGTGTTTTTTTTTTTTTAAATTTTGGTTTAAAAAAAACTACATACCTGCCTGTGGAAGCCCTAACTATATACCTGCCTGTGGGAACCCCTAACTATCTATATACCTGCCTGTGGGAAGCAGCTATATCCCTGCCTGGGGGAAGCCCCTAACTATATCCTGCCTGTGGGAAGCCCTAACTATATACCTGCCTGTGGGAAGCCCTAACTATATATATACCTGCCTGTGGGAAGCCCTAGCTATATACCTGCCTGTGGAAGCCCAAAACTATATACCCTGCCTGTGGGAAGTAGCTATATACCTGCCTGTGAGGAGCTATAACTATCTATATCCCTCCCTTGGAAAGCCCTAATTTTTTATATACCATGCTTGTGCGGAGCCCTAATTTTCTATATACCTGCCGGTGCGGAGTCCTAATTTAGGTATATACCTGCCTGTGGGAAGCCCTAACCAATCTATAAAACCTGCCTGTGGGGAGCTTTTAATTATATACCTGCCTGTGGGAGCTGAATCTTTTATACCTGCCTGTGTGCGGGTACCTATATCTATATTAGCATGAAGAAACAAACTGTGGGACAGCGTGATATGGACGGCCGGACAGAATACGGTAAAATCAAACACTTTATTGGGAATCCATCATAAAAGGAATCCAAAACCGGCAAAAACCGAAGGCAGAGCAAAAATAGAAACACCTCGAAATTTGGGTTTCGGTAGTTCTAACGCGTTTCGGGCGTCATGCGCCCTTAGTCGTAGCAAATGACAAATGTAACCAATGCTTATTTATAATAAAAATCCTAAAATCATTCAACTCACCTGTTGGCGTGGTTCCCGGTTCTCAGCTCAAACTTGCCGTGCTAAACCGGAAATGACGTATTGCTTTGAAACCGGAAAAGAGCACAATTGCATGTAAGTTCCAAGCGCCTGCGCAGAAGCCCAAATGAGCCTCTGAGCCCAAATGAGCTTTTGGGCTTCTGCGCAGGCGCTTGGAGCTTACATGCAATTGTGCTCTTTTCCGGTTTCAAAGCAATACGTCATTTCCGGTTTAGCACGGCAAGTTTGAGCTGAGAACCGGGAAAGGGGGGGGGGAAAACGCCAAAGGTGAGTTGAATGATTTAGGATTTTTTTTTTATAAATAAGCATTGGTTACAAATTTTTCATTTGCTACACTAAGGGCGCATGACGCCCGAAACGCGTTAGAACCACCGTACCAATTAGAGGTGTTTTTATTTTGCTCTGCCTTCGGTTTTTTCCGTTTTGGATTCCTTTTATGATGGATTCACAATAAAGTGTTGATTTTACCGTATTCTGTCCGGCCGTCCATATCACGCTGTCCCAGTGTTTGTTTCTTCATGCTAATGTGAGTTATGCTGCTGGAGCAGGGGACGTGCGGGTTTTAATGGACGCAGGCCATCCTGCATAAAAGGTGAGCTGACTTTTTTTGCCTATATGTACCTATATCTATATACCTGACTGACTGAGGGGAGCTGACTATACCTGCCAGACTGAGGGGAGCTGACTATACCTGCCAGACTGAGGGGAGCTGACTATACCTGCCAGACTGAGGGGACATACATCTACATACCTACCTTACTGAGGAGAGCTGTATATACCTGCCTTACTGTGTATCAGTAAGGCAGGTATATAGATACATCCCCCAGTAAGTTGCCACAAAAATAATCCCCCCAAAACGAACTTTTCTCCGTTCACCCTATGTTTTTATTAGTCCGGCCCTCTAAAACCATTGCACTTTCTCATGCGGCCCCATTGGACAATTAATTGCCCACCCCTGATTTAAACCCTTCCATTACCAATGTCCCTCTGACAGGGTCAGCTAGGAATAGCAGAGCTGATATGCCAATTACTGCTGGCAAACCACCCACAGCCTAACCAGGAAGTGGGAGCCTGAAACTACCTGTGAAAAGCAGGCTTCGTGAAACAGCATGGTGAGAACACTCAATTAAATCGGATTCCCATCAATGCCTTGATTTCAGAAGTCGGCACATCTATATGCAGTCACCCATTCATAAATGCACGCAAATGCAAGCTCACTACGTATTCACACAATAGAACTTCCATGATTCCTCTGTTGTAATCCATCTTAACAATAACATGGTTTGGTCATTTAAACATATCACCATGCCATGTCACTTGGTAGAACATTTCTAAATGGAAGGACAAATAAAAAAAAAAATAATACAATAAAAACAAAGCTTTGCCATTTTACATTTATTTGTTAGTATCCAATGCCTTTAGAAATGAAAGCCAAACAACAAAAACTGGTGGTTGAAGATTGACATAAGATATGAATATAACACAGTCCTAACAATGAGCGCATACAATAATCTGTAATAATGTTTTCCATGACACAATCTCACAGAACAAAATATATTACTCAAATAAGAACATCTACTAAATGCAGTAATTATTATGTACACCTCAACTAATAAATAATAAACCTATTTTGTAAAAACAAACTAACAAATAAAACAGACTGCAGGCTCTGAGTACCAATAGCCATAGGCATACATATAGGATAAGTGCTTGTGATGAGAAATAAATAGTGGAATGACTTTCCATGGAAATATTGTTTAGATTAGGCATCCTCAAACTGCGGCCCATCGTGCATTTATATAATCTATAACACTGTGCATGATGGGAGTTGTAGTTTCCCAACAGCTGGAGGGCCGCAGTTTGAGAGTGCCTGGTTTAGATGGTAGAATAATATCTGTGGGTGCATAATGTTTAAAGGGGTTGTTTAAGAAGACCTTTGTCCATCCATGTTCCCCATGGGGCCAAATAGACATTACAGGGTTTGTATTATGCACTAGACCCCACTTTCTCAATCACAAAAGGAAAGCCTTTGGTGGATCCAACTTGTCCATTCATTATTTTGAAGACCATTCTTTTAAATGATCAGACCTGTAGAGGTCTCCAAAAAGAGCTTATCTTGGTAATAACAGCTTATCACTAAGGGTTAGAGAAGGAGACTTTCATTTAGAAAGTGGCTACCTTCATGAGGAAACCTCTTTTTAGATATATATCATCATTAATAAAATTACAGTTGTGGTATGAGCGAAATCTGTGAGTTTATGGTCAGGTAAAATAAGATATGGCGGATTATACACCATGTGACGCTTTACATTAAGCTATTGATTATGGATGTTCTTTGTGCACCAAATCAGGCTGAGGCAGAGTCTGGCAACACATGCTGGGATATGTAGTTCTCCTATAGCTTGGATACAGACAAATATGTATGACATCATAAAGTTTGGAATATCTACTACAGAGGCTTAAATATTTTGGTCCACACAATAGGCCAGTGGAGTTTTCTATCACTGTCTCCATTTAATTTTTAAATATTATAAAACAGTGTTCACACTAGAGTCCCAGCTTGTTTGTATAATAGAGAGATAATCATTATGACAAATCTGTCATCCCACAGATCCAGTCACTGAGGGACTCTTGGGTAGGCTAGTAGGTTTCCACCCGAATTTTTATAATATTTTGTAATAAAGAACACTGCTATTCTTACATCGAAAGTGATGGAAACCTTGTTGGAGCCTGTAAACAGTAGTGTGAACAAAGCCTTTTCTCTTTAATTTTTCTTGTCCTGTTGACAAAATATTCTTAATATTAGACATATACATATAAGGAATGATTCCGATCCCACTATTCTGAGGCTTGATAAATCTAAAATCTTATCATATACCTACAGCAGTAGCAGATTATGGTGCATTGTGCTTTCTTAATACTAGAGATTGATAATCAGTTTATACCCAACGGGTTATATATGCAAAGTACTTCTTCAATGCATAGTGCACAAACTAGCAGTGATAAACCTTCTTGTCACAGGGTGATCCATTCAAGAGCTTTTATAACCTACAATTTAATTTACAATTGAACCTCTTTTTTATGGTTGGGGCATACCACTGCAGTTTTAGAAGCATTTTTGAGATACAACCAGTGGCTTTAAAAGAACTAGGGAATAGAAACGCAATACTTCCTGACATCTACTTTTTGCTGTGGCTTAACATTTTTTTTCCCAAAACACTCATACCATGTCCAAAAAGTACTTTTCCCAGATGAGTCTGCCGCGTTCTAGACAGATGCCTGAGAAACTGAATTGTTAAAGGCATTCGAGTAATTCACTTGTGGTGAACATATGTAAACCTCATACGTGTAAAGCATGATCAAAGCATACAATACACAGAAGTAAGAGCAAGGGTAGGTAAGGCCCTTCATATTTTCCCACATTAAAAAGGAGTAAGGCACTAATGTTATTCTGGTCCTTGAAAGTTCTTTACATTCTGAAAATGTAAAGTATGAATATATATACTGTATTTATCTACTATGTGTGTGTATGCAACATCAATTCAACATTCATGTGTTGTTCTTTTTTTAACTTGACTAACTGGTATAAGGGCTCGTTCACACGGCTTATTCTGGGACTGATTTCAGCCGTATTGCGCGCCGTATTTGCGCTCCAATATGGCTGAAATCGGTCCCAGGCATTACGGTAATCCACAGTTCTCATAGAGAACTATGGATTCCGTCTCCTCTCCCCACTCAGCGAATACGTCGAGCGGGGAGAAAGTGACATGTCAATTATTTACGGCGTGTACGAACCGTGAACAATGAATGTCTATGGGGCAGGCGAGCAGCTGGCCCCCTTCCCCGCCTCCGCTGCACGGCAGCCGGCGTAATTGACGGCCGAAATCCGTCCCCGCAATTACGTCGGCAATAAGCCTTGTGAACTAGCCCTTAATATTTTACATTGACCGGAGAAGAAAACAAACTGTTTAAGTGCAAACAGAAAGATGTACACTAAAATAATCATGTAACGGGCATGTCAATGATAGATGATCTACAAAGAGTTAGTATAAAATTAGTAACAGGGTCTGCTTTCTCTAAAAACAAGGCCCTCTTGTTCTAGGGCTGTGTCTGCGATTGTAAACTTAGACCAATTTGACCTTTCCAAAGCCACACATGACCTAGTTTCCAACAGCAAAACACGGAGATCACATTATGGTTATACACAGGGGCGTAGCTACAGGGGTTGCAGAGGTAGCAGTCGCTACCGGGCCCTGCAGCCTGAGGGGGCCCATAAGCCCTTCTGCTTCATAAGGAGACACCAGCATTGTAAATGGCTGGGGGGCCCCATTTCACTTTTCGCACCAGGGCCCAGGAACTTCAAGTTACGCCTCTGGTTATACAATAATACAGCTACCGTAGCTGCTGTGTAGCCCTAGTCTCTCTCTTTAAAGCCATAGCTTCTATATCTTGTGCTGATGAGGGCTAACAAGACTGAAAGAGCTGTATGCAATTTGCAATACATGGCTCAGCACTTTTATATACACCAGTGGTGTAGGATACTGTACTTAATTTATTGATTTTTTTTTAATTTATTTAAAAACGTAAGGGGTTTTGCCACTTCCCAAAATCCCTCCCGAGTCCAGATTGTAGTGAGTTACCAGCCGCCTCAGAGAAAGGGGATATGGCAGCACTTGCACAGCTCTCCCCCGTTCATGTCTATGGGAGTTTTGAATATACCCAAGCACTCTTGCTCGGCTATATTCGGAACTCCCACAGAAACAAAACAGGGAGAACTGCACAAGCATGGCCATATCCCGGTAGCCAGCAACGAGCTGGCTTCAGAAGAGTGTTTGTGTGGAGGAGCAGCAGTATCATAAATCTTTGAAGCACTGTGTGTGGTGGGTGGTGTGTGTATATATATATATTTTATATATATATATATATATATATATATATATATATATATATAGTGTATTTTATTAGTATATTGTGTATATATAGTGTGCCACTTACCACCATTCCAGTGCTGATGCTACCAGAGGGGGGGTCTCCCTGGTCTGCTTATATCTAGCTGTAGTGGTCAGATATAATGTAGTAGCCATTTCCTGATGTTACCGTTCAGAAGTGAACTCTGAGGGGCGACATCAGGCAATGGCACATGACTGCAGCAGCGAGATGTCCAGAAGATCAAGGAGATCCCTATGGCAGTGTCAGCGCTGGAAGGGAAGCGAGTATGAATTTTTTTATTTTATTGGAGCAGCAGGATTTTAAGTTTTTTAAAGAAAAATGAGTTTGACAAGTAGAAAGAAGTTACTTGCAGGGTCCACCCATTTTCCTAAACTGGACAAACCATAGTTTTTGGAGCTAGTAATGGAAGAGCGGACTATGTCCTGTTTTCAGAAAGAAATGCTATATTACTCAATGATCAGATTGACCCTGCAGGTCTGTAACTTGTTTTAAAGTCTTCAGACCTAAATGTTTCACTTCCATTACTGAAACTCCTTCTAAATAAAAAAAAAAGTCAAAAGTAATTTCTACATAGCAGCCTATGCATGTCAATTATGTAATTGAGGTGGGTTTGTATGTGTAAATGCCACCTATTTGTAAGATATGTCTATAAAATAAAACTGTTCACATTATACCATCTAACATATACTTACACCCCTGCAGCTTTTCACCAAAAGGAGAGCTCATCTACTTCTTATATCACTATCTTAGCTTATGTAATTACAAGCAACATACATGGGAGGTAATACACTACTATATTAGTACCTGTCCACTGCACTTTTTTTTATCTAAGTTTAGTATGTAAGCTGGGAAAGCTCCAAACACACACATTAAGCATATCCATAAGGCTACATTAGAAGTATGGATTTGGCCTCCATCTGGCTGGAATAAGAGTACACCTCCACAAAAAAAGTTAAAAGAAGTATGAAGTAGCGTTTTAGACTATGCCATTCCATATAACATTGAGGCTATGTTCACACGGTGTACTGTACACCCCGCAATTATGCTGGGTGTTTGGGAGTCGCGCTGAGCGGCGCGTACTTCCGCGACACGAGGGAGGGGGGGGGGGGGCAGCAGCCCGCCGGCCCCATAGATTGTCATTACGTAAGCGGCGCAAGTAATTGACATTACGATCGTATTGTACAAGCGGGGAGAGAAGCTGTAATCCATAGTTCTCTATGAGAACTATGAATTACTGTAATTTCGACGTGCATCTCGCCCGTATTAGAGCGCAAATACGACGCGAAATGCGCGCCAAAATAACCCTGTGTGAACATAGCCTTAAGGATGTCAATAGTCAGCAGGTGACGGATGCCCCTTTAAGTCATCTATCACAGGCATCAGTGTAATGTATAGGTCATAAGCTTTTCATGACCTATCCATTAAATATATGACAAAATAAGGTATAGGTGACAGACGGATGCCACTGCATTGCATTTGTCATAATCGCCTTTAAGGTTTTTTGTTTTTTTTCCCAACAGGATCCCAATGGATTATGTTTTTAATACAATGCAAGTCTATAGCAACAGCATAAGAATCCTGTTGTATCATCCCATCTGAGGTCCACTTTTACACGATAAATATTAACAGGATGGTGTGAACCTAGCATTAATTTAGATTTGGCAGTTAGCTACACAATTACACAGGGTACAGTAGATGAATCAGTGTAGAGACTATAAGGTTATGTTCACATGGCATCTTTGCCCCGCAACTACGGTAATTTAGAGCGGTCATAGAGAGCTTTGATTACCTGACGATTTCCCTGACGCGTATTACGCGTCAGGAGAAAGACGTGAATGTGGACAGGCCAAAGCGTTTTAGAAGTATGCGCTGGCCAGCGCGTACTTCTATGGCTTTGTTCACACGGCTTATTTGCGGTACTTATTTACGCCCCGAATTTACGCGGTGTGGACGGGGGGGGGGCGGGAGGGGGGGAGTAAGCAGGGGGCCGGCACTTCGCCGGCCCATAGACAATTGCTGCTAGCGGCGCGTATACGCCGCTAGAAAGTGACATGTCAATTATCTCCCCGCCCGGCGGCTTCGCCGGGCGGGGAGAGGAGACGTAATCCATAGTTCTCTATGAGAACTGTGAATTACCGTAATGAATGGGCCGTTTTCGGCCCGTAATTGGCGCACTTCGGCGCGTAATTACGGACCGAAATACGGCCCATTTTAAGCCGTGTGAACATGGCCTAAGACACCCGCCCCACTGAGGCGCTTACAAGTGCACACCGCAATGCGCCATGTGAACATACGCTAATACACACAGCAGAGACGTTATTAACATAGGCAATCCTAAGGAAGGCTATATGCTGAAGGCAAAAAGTATATATCAGTGCACTCAATATTGTGTGTATGAATATGTAAATTATGTTCAACTACTGTAAGGTATTACGTTACTGAGGCAAGAGAGACGATCAAAGGGTAAGGATGCAGAGATTATTAAAGGGGTGCTCCCACCATGCACTTTGATGTCATATCAATAGGATACCACCAAGGTATGAAAAATGCGGGGTCCACCTCTGGAACCCTGCTCAGCTGTAATAGAATTTGTCATAGAGTTATAAGCAAGTGCATCTGAATCTCCATTATGTACCGAGACTTTTAGAGACCCATTCCCGGGGACCCCCACCTATCACACTGACGCCATATCCTTTTTATATGCTATCAAAGTGCATGTTGGGAGCACCCCTTTAAATGTTTCGCAGACTAACATTTTAGAGCCATAGAGATGTGGCCTACTTGATGACTGGAATCTAAAAGGGTCAGAAAATTTGTGCCTCTAGGCTACTGATGCATAATACTGAAAGCCCATATGCATAGAATTGCATTTTTCAAAAAGTGACTTGTTTTGTGTCGATTTGCCATGTACAATGCTACATGGTCAAAAACCACAGTTAAAGGAACTGAAACCTTTTGTTCGGACGCACTGCATTACCAACAGGTGTGAATTCATCCTCATCAATAGTTTTTCCAAGCAGATATTGCCACTTGAGCAATTACTGTTCCTGTGCTTGGCTGTATTCACACCTTCCATAAAAATGAATGGAGAGAACCACACACGTGCAGCCAGCTCTCCGTCCTCTGAAACTGGTTTGTTCCCACCTCCTAACCAACAAGTTTGAGATGAGGAGAACCATCTAAGCTCTCAAAATTCCTATGTTAAAATATCTAAATATTTTGTAAACTTTTTAGATATGTTGTTTTTTTTTTTTAAATATGTGCAACCAACAAGATCACTTGATAAAGAGGGATGAAAAAAAACTGTTAGAACATTATAAGGCTATGTTCACACGGCTTATTTTTGGACGTATTTCAGCTCGTAATTCGCGCAGTACGGCGCGATTTACGGACTGAAATACATTCTGGTCATTACGGTAATCCACAGTTCTCATAGAGAACTATGGATTACGTCTCCTCTCCCCGCTCACACAATACGGCGAGCGGGGAGAGAAGTGACATGCTACTTATTCACGGCGTATACGCGGCGCGGATAATGCATGTCTATGGGTCTGGCGCGCTGCCAGCCCTCTGCCCCGCCCCCGCTGCACGGCAGCCGGCGTAATTGCGGGCTAAATACATCCCCGCAATTACGCTGGCAATAAGCCGTGTGAACATAGCCTAAGACCTGCAATTAGAAGTTGTATAAAGCACAAGGAACGTCAGTCTCTGAAGATAATCATCAGCAGCAGGCACACATACAGGATTGAAATTGCATGGACATAAATATAAAATACAATACACAAAAGGCCCTACAAAATCATGAAAAAAAAAAAATACATATGACCTAAGCATTTTAGCTAAAAGTAACTGTTGGCTGCATGAACATGTATTGAGCTCCATTTACTCAATCAGTCATTTGCAAATTAAAAAATAAACACCACATTGATAAAAAGAAACTACGCTGTCAATTGAAATGATTAAAAAACTAAAAAAACAGTTCATTGGTGTTTTCCTGTATCCAGTGATATACTGATATATTCTCCTTTGAAGGTGTAAACGTGTTTTTGCTCAGAATACAACAAAGCTAAGCAGATGCTGTGTTGCAAGGCATTCAAACATACAAAAATCTCACAAGACTAAAACCCAGCTCCCATAAACATGTCAGACTTGCTAGAATCGTCAATTCCTTCTGTGCCATCTTTTGCCGATAAGGTTCTGCCTGGTTGTATCTGCATAACAAAAGGAAAAACACAGGATAATGGTTATGGGGTGAACAAGTTGGTCTTTTTTTTTTCTTTGATGTAAAAAAAAAAAAAAAAAAAAAAAACTATAGCCAGAAGTGGATCCAGCAAGGAGAAGCATACAGTTTCCTATTTCCAATTCCTTTTTTTTGGCTTCAGCTCTGCAACATTTTTGTAAAAAATTGTGTGTAAAACCACCCTTAACAGGACTATATAAACAGAAAACAACTTTTGTTTAAATTAAGTTTTTCTTTTAAACATATACTGTATTTTTTCAAATTTGGTAGCGATTCTACTGTCATATCTGTATTTAAAAAAAGAAAGTCATGAAATCTTGCAGAGACCATTTCTCACGCTTGCTTCATCAGTTCAGGCTGTGTGTACCATGAAAGAGGTACTGGTTACAAGGAGCTTGTGCAGCCTGGAGCTGAGAACTCTGCCACCATGAAGCATGAGAACTCTGAACCAGAAGCATGAGAACTGCAGCCAGAAGCATAGAAAGAGGGTTTGCAAAGCTGACGTCCTCCCCCTTCCCCTGCCCACACAGAATGATGATATCACAGCTCTTCAGTGAGGGGAGACACGCCTCTTGGGAGGAGAGACATGCCTACTGAGAGAAGAGACTCGCTCCTGGATTTGAAACTGAAGGTTTCGTACACTTGAGCTGATTCTATCAAACGATAAAACCCATTTAAGTTTCATAACAGCCTGATATTTTCTTTGCTCTGTAGGAAATCACTTCTCAGCAGTCTTTTCATTATCATCACAGGCAAGATTAAAATAAAACATAACACCTTTAGCTGAAGGCTGATAGCACAGTATCGGGTAATAAGTATGGGGACATCTTAGACGATCTTCTCCCTCCCTGGAGATGGACTTCTGCATATATCACAAAGCATTAGTTGTTTTCAGAGAGTTTTTAATGTTTAGCTGCCTGCTATAAGGAAAGTCTTTTGAAAAACCTTTTTAAAATATGTCCCATTTGAAATCCAAAACAATAGGTGACAATAAGCACAACATCTTTATTTTATTATTGGATTGGGCTGGGATCAGGGATTTTAGGCCTTAATAGTATTAACATACCCTTCTGTGTCAACTGGCACCTTTCCTCCGACTTTACTTCCACCCTGTTGTGCCTTGGGACTGGAAGTGACTATAAAGCGGAAGTGGCATCAGGGTGACAATGCCTCTGGACTAAGAAGAACTACGGAGAGGTAAACTCAAGGGGTATTCGCAACTCACCGATTAGCTTTAAACATGTAGAAAAGGTTAATAAAGACTATTACCAAACACGCTGCTGTTCTGAATTTACTTCATTTCAGAGTTAGAGAAGTTTTTATTTCCTGCTTGCTTACAGATGTTGCTCTAGTTACTGACCACCACTCTCTGCCCTACCAATGGTCAGGCTGGTGACTTCACTCCCTGATGTGTTTTATCAGCAGGATGGAGATAGCTTTTTACGCTCTGTTGTTATCTTCCTACTGAGAAAAACTTTAACCCTTAGAGTTACTCCCTTGGGAGCAGCCTTGCGCCATCCTGTCATGTCTGCAGAGCACATTTATGTGTAATTAGATCAAAGATAATGGAGTCACTCAGTAAGTTTTTCTCTCTCACTAGAAGTTTCCTCTCATGACAAATACACCTCTGCTAGCTCACGTTTATAAACCCAACATCCTGCTTGGACCGTGTCCCTGTTCATCAGTCAAGTCCCTCCAACAGGCATGACTAGGAATAGATGCTAGCACAGCTGAAATGTCAATTACTGCTGTAGACCCACTCACAACCTGAAGAGGCCATGAAGAGATGGGACAATCCCTTTAAGAGAAAGGTTTGAAGACTCCAATTTAGGATTAGAGTTACGATTAGAAATGATTTTTTTGTCTATTTATGGCAAAATACGCTTCAAGTCAACATGAATCGAAGAGTTCAGATTCGGGTTTAATTTCACTTTGGCCTAAATGCAAAGCGCAATACTAGTTACGGAGAAACATATAGAATGGAGAAAACTACAAAATAATATTAAATTCATATAAAAGAAATTCACAGAAAAATCTGTACAGTTATTCAACTTTTTTGTGGACTGCAGTGTGAAATGTAAAGCAGCAACTTGTGGTTCACCAAAGACAATCTAGGAAAGTGAGGATGTTGTCTAGCATCCACAAAATAAGATAAAACTTAAGATTTACTATAAAGGTTTAAAACACGGAAACTCAGCAAGTCTAGAATAAAAAAAAAAGCTGTGCCGCTTTAACAAAAGCCGCTACTGCTGACGTGTTTCGGAAAAAAAAGCGTCCTTAATCAAAACCCAGATGAGTAAGGACGCTTTGTCCGAAAAGCGTCAGCGGTAGTAGTGGCTTTTGTTAAAGCTTTACAGCTTTTTTATTTTTTTTATTTTTCCTAGACATGCAGAGTTTCTTTGTTCATATATAGATATTAGGCTATGTCTCCACTGCACAGGAAAACAATTGTATCTTCGCCGCTTTTAGTTTTTTTAAAAGCGCCGAAGATATGATCGTTCCTGCTGCCCCATAGACGGCAATAGGAAAGATGAGCTGTAGTCAACACAGCTCTTCTTTTCTCTGCTCATCTTTCGGCAGCGGCGTATTATAGAACATGTATACGCCGACGCTTCTCGTTTTCTTGCCGTAATACAATTGTATGGGCGACGTCAGAAAAACGAGAAGCGACCGCGGTTTTTGTACAAAGTGTGGCCAAAAAAACACGGTCCTGCATCAGAGAAAAACGGGTGCTTTTGGGGCGTTTTTTGTTGGGTGCAGCATAGACATAGCCTAAAGCAAAATGTGAGTCACATCAGACACTTTTACAACCGATTCTGTTCCTGGGACTGAAGGAGAACATCTTAATCAAGGTTTGATATTTCCAGTACAGTTTAGACTATAAAAGTTGTATCATAATTGTTATGTATGGGCAACAAGCCCACTTAGGTTATCTTTATTTCATGCATATTCTGACGTGGAAGATTCATTAGAAAAAAAGCTCTGATGTCATTTCTTAACATAGAAAGCCATCACATAAAAATTGGCTCTGTCACATATAAAAACTAGAGCTAAATCTGCAACTTACTACTGCAAATTGGCTGCACAGATCCATGAGTAAAACCCATTGTGTGAACATACCCTTACTTCCTAAAAAGGTGGCCAGTAACACACAGCAGCACATACTAATGGCTTTCATATACAATGTAATTATAAACCTTCCTTTAACCAGAGAAAAGTTTAAGTTTGCTGCCCTAGGACAGTATGTGAATACCCTGGTCATTGCTGAGTGCCCTGCTGGCATCTGGCCCAGCACACAGACAGGCAACACGCTCTGCCAGCCCCACTACCCTAATGCATTTAGTAAAATTACATACCTGAAAGGGTTCACTAATGCCAGCCAAGCACTGCAAATTATGACAGAAATAGCCCAACAGAAATTCACCTCCATCAAGAGGAATTTCATCAGCATTAATGTAAACCTATGAAATAACAATTAAGAGGTTACATCGAACTGTTATGTCCATCTTTCAACATACTGAGGTGGGAGACTTTTATGGAAAGATTTAAGTGGGAAACACTTGCTTAACTGATCTCTTGAAAGAGAATCCCTCTGCTATGGATATTGGTTATACTTAGAAACAGTTACCCCAGTACCTTATTAAGAGCATAAAAAATAAAATATTTATTATATATAATATTGTTGGCATACAGTATTAGACCTGCAAAATGTTGCTAGTTATTTTGAAAACGGTGCTATACATAGCATTTCTAAAGCAGTTATGGATAGATACATCAAAGCCGATAACCAGCAAGATCTCGTTATTGATCGATACAGCATTACACGATAACAAGAGACATCTTGCAGGTCTGACACTGTATGCTGCCAGTGGATATGGGAAAGTACCTGACTACAGCGATACCAAAGCTACTTTTTTTTCTTTTATATTTCCTACTTTATAACACACAAAAAAAATTAAAATGTGTGTCTCCCCATTAAAAGATAACCAGGCTGCACTGGAAGGCTGTTTTTCTTTTGTGGGATGAGCCATAGTTTTAATTTATTCCCGCTACTATAGGGTACATACAACTTTTTGATTTTTTTTTGGGGGGGGGGGGGTTTACATAACAAGGCAGGAAAGTTTTTTTTATTTTATTTATTAAATTAACTTTTTTTGTAGTCCCTTCAGGGAGCTTCTATAACATACTGCTGTACTGGCAGGATCTAAATAATATGCCCTACATGGCAGAAGTGAGAGCCATTTTTAGACCTCTGGCTGCCATAATAACCCACTAGCAGCCCATGATCGGTTCATGGGGTAGGGAGATGGACTGACAGAGGGAGACTCCTCTGTATGTCAAAATTCTTAGATGCAGTGGGTGCTATTGCTTCCAGCATCTGAAAGATTTAAATGTCTGGGATTTGAGTTATTCTTGATCCTATCTTTTGTAGGTAGGTCTCCGCTGTATACCACAGTTTGTATACAGCTGCAACTGATATTGAGGGCTCAAGAGCTGTATCTACGCAAGTTACGCTGTAACTTGAGGGTGCCAATGTAATACCACAGTCCAATAACAGTATCTTGGCTAACGGGAACTACATAGTTCCTGTGACGTACTAGCACTATTATGGCGTAGGCCAGGAAGTGGGTCAAGGACTGCAAAAATGAAAATGCATATAAATTATTCATATATTATGTATGAATATTAACCAGGGACAATGCCTGAACTGACTTGAGTTGCCCTTGAAATTCATAGCATGGCGTAACATATGTGGTCGATGACAATGTTGTCCAAAGAGCATTCAGAGGTGACAATCATATTGATTTACTAGATGCATCTACTGTATTACATTAAAAGACTATTTTTTTTCTTACCTGATTACAGTCTTTACTAAAAGAAATTTCATCATCCTTAACCCAGGCATAAGTGACATAGTCATTTGTATGTCTGAAGCCGACCTAGAAAAAAAAAAAGCCACAAAAGGACCTATTTAATGTTTCTCAATAATACTCTCAGTTACAACCGGGTGTACTTTTTTATTATACCAACTACATAGTCAAAATGCCTTTGGTTATATAGAATGTCCTGTGACTTACAGAAATAATTATTTGGTTGAGTAAGCCCAATCAAATATGCATCAGCCCTTAAGATCCTAAGTGTTATAAGCCACTAGCTGTATCAAACTTTTACAACACATTCTACTGCTTTACTCTATCAGAAAACAAAAAATTCCCAAAAAGGTATGCATTTCAGTAAAACTTTTTTTCTAAAAACTTCTATAATTGGTCAATTCCAGTGCCCCTGCTGATGTTCCAATCAGTGGTTATGTGACGCTGCAGCCAATCACAGGCCTCAGTGGTTATGTGCCAGGTATTAAAGTAAGAGACCGATGACGTCTGTGAACAAGACTTGTGATGTCATTGGCGGAGAGCACCAGCGGCACTGTAACAGAGTGGGTTTAAAAAGGAGAGGATTATTTTCTTTAACTTAGAATTATTTAACCTCCTCAACTGGTTGACGTGCTTTTTCTAAAAATGGAAAATTGCTTTAAAGGGAGTACATGCAACTGAGACAGTAGCAATATTACGCATATGCACTTTCTAATGTTGATAATTATTCCCTGGCTTGTTGCAGGGAAGTTAGGTTTATACTATTACTCAGGTACTCATGTTTACTACCATATGGTTATCACTGTATGGCAGGTAGTAGCACAAGCATATAGCTATGTTATTGTCGTGTGATGATGGACTACAAATCATTTTGTTAAAATGTACCTATTTTTTGATCCTTCAAATAAAGTTTACTTGTTAAGTAAAAGAGAGCACATGCAACTGCTATATGACCCTTTGAAAGAGGGAACCCAGCTCTCAGTGGTCCTATCCCCTTTGCTATTAGGTTGTGAGACCCTGCACAGGACTCCAGAGGAACTGTATTGTTAGCAATAAGAGTGCAAGGCCCAAAAGGTTTGAAAAATGGTCTAAGGTGGGAGACATACTGGTCTGAGTGGTCAAACAGACACCACACCAGTGGCGAAGTTTCATCTTTCCCATGGAGCCCTCCTTTCTTCCTTTTACACCTCTTACCCACCCTGCAGTTAACACAGTTAACAAACTCATTTAGCTATTAATCCTCACAAATTAATGTCTAATGGATCTCTTAAAAGGGGTGTTCCCTTAAACCCACTTCTGTATTGAGGTCAGCTCATATCTAGCTACAAGTTGATCGTGTGACAGAATGAGGAGGGCCGCGTATGGCCATCCTCCCCATTAAATTTTATAAGAGTTCTGAATATAGGCAAACTAATTGCTCGGCTATATTCCAGACTCCTAAAGAAATCATGGGAGGGAGGATGGCCACAAGTGCCGACTTCCTCATTATGGAACACTGTTGGCTTGTAGCTACCCCGTTTTCCCGAAAATGAGAAATTACCCGAAAATAAGTGCATTTTTTTGATGCAATTTAGAGTTTGGCTGCTTATGCTGATGTTTGTGATGAAATCACTACAGGATATGAATACATGATGATGTTTTGTTCAACAATAAATGTGAATTCTTATTCATGGAAAAACAAGACATCCCCTAAAAATAAGTCTTAGCTCGTCTTTAGGAGCAAAAATTAATATAAGACACTGACTTATTTTGAGGGAAACAGGGTAGCTATGAGCCGACCTCAACATTGAAGTGGCTTTTTAGGAACACCCCTTTAGTTTAGTAATATACTGCTATAAAACAGAAAGGGGGAAATGTATGACAACCATCTATAATCAACCACCACATACCCTGTAGAGTCCAATCCAGTCCCAGGTGCTGCTAGGAAAATCCTTGCTCACAGAGTAGCTGATAAGAGAGTCATGGTCCGCGTTCCATTCTCCCTCTGCTCTCAGAGTAACTGAAGGTGTGAGGATTAGAGGCTTCATCTAGAAGTAACATTGAAATTTACTTAGAACATGTTAAGGTAGTAAAATATCATATTAACCATCAAGATATCTTCATAGTTCTCTACTTCATACACTGCACATAATTTAATCATATAAGCAGTGCTAACATTAGAAGTTCTATTTAGAGAGAGTTTTTTCAAAACCTTATTTCTTAAACATATTTTTATAGTCGTCACTGTCCATGAACTGCATGTGGCTGCTGCATGTAAAAGATAGATATTACATACCCCAACCATTCACAATTATTGAATTAGTGAATAGAATGATTAGTTCATTACACTGTATCCGGTCAAGGGGTGGGATATATTAAGCAGCAATTGAATATAAAGTTCTTGAAGTTAATGGTGCACATGTATAAAGGTAGCTGCTACTTGTAATGGGAAGCCAGCTCACCCTCCACACGGACATCGAATAGAATAACTTTCTCCTTTATTGAAGTAAGGTAAAATCCATACAAAAAAGGGAATTGAAGCACCTAATGAGTAACGCTCACAATGTTAGGGTATTCAGCATATTTCTGATGCGTTTCGGAACAAACAAATGTCCTTAGACGTAGCATAGAGCTGAATCAAACTGACAGAAATTAACAATACACCTGGGCAGGAACGCGTGTGTCTCTCTGCCCACTCAATACTAAGATACTAAAATATCCAATAACAAAGAAACAAACAATTTCTGAATGACAGTTCTTACAAGAGACACAAAACAACATACATGATAAAAACAGAAAAGAATATCCTGATGGAAATGAAAAAGAAAATGTGACCATAACTAACTAATATTGGTCTTGCTTAATATTAAGACCAACTGGAGTTCTAGTGCCCAATTAAAAAATCCATTTGGATTCCCTGCTGATAAGCTTTTTATGCAAATTACCGCCCCTAATAGGTTTGTAGATTTTGTAGATGGAATACAGTTGAAAATTTAAAGCAATCCTTCCGGACTGCATCAGAAAGATGTCTTCTAATGCGTATCTTAAGGGGGCCTGTGGTGCAACCCATTTATTGTAGGTTGCACATGTTCCATGTAATGAGAAAGATGACAAACTTTGTATTACAATTGATGTAATTATGTATTTGGACATTTTTCCCATTGTGCATAGAAGAAAAGCTGAAGCCATTACTAGCATAGCGGCATGCTATGCCTAGCTTGTGGCCGCTTTTCTAAAAGCCTTTTGTATTGAGCCACATGTTATCCCTCCCTATATTAGTTTGAAGTAAACTGGGAGAGAGCATGGACCCCAATGTAGGTGCACTCTGAGGTACAAATCCTAAGCTTGCCTGTAGATGACCTTGTAATTCTTTGGTAACATGTAGGAACGATAAATGTTTCTTAATGATGGAAACTACCTGTGAGTATTGTGGACTAAACATACTGCTAAAAGTAAAGGCAGTCCCCAGGTTACGAACGGCATAGGGACTGTAGGTTTGTTCTTAAGCTGAATTTGAAAGTAAGTCGGAATAGGTATATTTATTAAATGTAACTCCAGCACAAAAGAGTTTTTTTTTTTTAGTTTCGGATAGTGCAGGGAAGGGTTTTTACATTTGTTTTGCTGTCCGTGCCCCTGTTATGAAGATTTCACCTCATGTACTGCTGTGGCATGCTGGAACTTGTCTTTCCACAGCTACTATCTGCTGTGGAACATAGAACTACAAGTGTCAGCATGCCCCATAAGTCTCCGTTTTGTAACTAGGGGACAGATGTAAGTCGGAACGATGTAAGTCGAGGACTGTCTGCAATTTGTTGTTTGTTGGTTACATTATATCTTTTGGAGATTATTAGAAATTGGGATCTATCTACATTGGCCATTCTGTTTTTAGCACCTATAATACTTTTTTATGAATCAGATCTAGCTCTCAACCTTTCACAAACTTCTTTTTCAAAAGAAAAATAAGCGGAAGAATCAGAACAATTTCTTTTAGTTCTGATAAGCTCACCATATGGCATGTTGGAAATTACATGTCTAGGATGTAATTTTATCAAGGTAGTTGCACCAGAATTCTTGTGCACTTTGCGTCAAAAATAACGGCGCACATGCTTCACACCACACTTATTATGTAATTTAGACAGTTTCTAAACACTTCTGGGCCTTGTCTGACAAAAGGGGTGTGATGTAGTTAGTGGCATAAAGTAAAACAACCTAAAAATGGTGTAAAGTTAGACTAGACAGTATTGATAAATATGCCCCAACGTGTAGAAAACAGGCAAAATTGACAAGCGTAAGTCTGAGGCACTATGAGAAGGGCCAAACTGTGATGGCTAGACCACTGGTTCAGAACATCTTCAAAACAGCAGGTCTTGTGGGGTGTTTCTGGTATGAAGTAGGTTGTTGTGACTATTTTTTGAAAGTACATGAGATTGGGAGTTGGGGCCTCTAGGTTGGTCACTATCTTGCGGTTTGTCACTGAATTTAGAGGTGTACTGTTTTTTTGAATGAAGTAGGTAGGGCCTAACAAACATGGTGCAGGGAAGGACAATGGTGAACCAGAGCCAGGGATGTTGCCACCCAAGGCTTTCTGATGAGCATGAGAAGGAAAGGTTAGCTGTCTAGTCTGGTCCTACAAATGATGGTCAACCTTTCTCCACTGACAAAAGCATCTACAATAGGCATATCAGCATCAGAACTGAACCTGGAGCAATGAAAGAAAGTGCCCTGATCTGATGGCTTTTCTTTACATCATATGGAAGACCAAAAGTATGTGCATCACTAATCTGAGGATGAAACTACACCAGGATGCATTGTGGGAGGAAAGTGAGCCAATAAAGGCAGTGTGATGCCATTAGTAGTGTTTTGGCATTCATGTAGATGTTACTATGACATTTACCATATACCTAAACACAGACCAAGTACATGCCTTCACATGAGCACACCATCACTACTCAGGATAATGTACTACACTGCAAAAATAATACAGGGATATTTTTAAAGGAACATGACAAAGAGTGCCAAGTGTTGACTTGGTCTCCAAATTCTCAAGATCTCAATTTGTTTGAGCATCTGTGGGATGTACTGCAAAAACAAATCTGACTCATGGAGGCCAAGCCTTGAACACGATCCACACTTCAACAGCACATGGGTGACAAGATTAGGCAGGTAGTTTTAACATTCATGCTGATCAGCATAGAAAGCTAAAGGAAGTGGACATGAACCCACAGTGTACAGTATAAGCAACCATAGATGAGCGTTTCTGAAGTAGAATCAAAGACTGTAGCGGCATTATAGTAGAAGCATCATATATTGTGTAGTGTATTAAGTAGGTACCTGTAGTGTGAAGGATCCAGTTACCGGCTTGTGATCACTAATTCCATAACTCATATGACTTGCATACTTTTCTAAATGGACTTTTAAGATATGCTCAAAATCTGACCCTGCAGCTTCGTCCAGTTCACTTTCAGAATCCTCCTTTATTTTCCACAGAATGCGATCTGTCCAAGCTGGTTTGCGTTTTTTCCCACTAGAAAATAATACATAATATACTGCAAGTTATTTGAAGAATCAGGTGCTAACAAAAACTGCTTTCCATTACATGCATAATACCCATTACATTACTAAAATCAGAGCAGAAAAACTTTATTATAGACATTAGAATCAGTCCCGATTGTCAAGCTGTAATAATTTTGACCTATGAGTACCAGCAACTACCATTGGTCCTTGGTCTATTCTGGAGCTATAAAAGTTTTCAGAAATCTATAAACCAAAATTACAAAGCTCTAAATTGTGTCCAGGTGTTTTTAAGCAGCAGGAAACTACATATGCCCTTAAATGCACAGTTGTATTATAGCTCCATTTTGCATGGAGACATACAGAACCTTTTCATTACAGTTAGATTATTTTTAAATTGTCTTCTTTTTTTCCATTGGATGCCTTGCATTGAGACTCCCCAAATGATTCAGTAAAGACTGCAACCAAAGGAGCCTAGACACCTTTGCACTAGAAAGCTGTATAGCCGGAACAGACATCATGAACACAGCTTGGTCATTTCCATTGGACCTAAGGGTTTACTTGGAAGAAGACCACATAGAAAGGTGAGTTTTTGTTGAGTTTCCCCTACATTAAAAAATTTTGGGAAAAATTAATGAAGTCTGATCACAGAGATTACAGATCTCAACCTTTCCTTAACCTCTGAATTGGCAAACTTGGACATTGGTATTTTTAATTTACCTGAATAGTTTCGTACAATAATCTTTCATATTTTAATTTCAGACAGAATTACCATAGCCTATATGTAGAAAAAACCTAATATCACAAGCAATGCGATTGCGGAACAACTCGCAGTTCTTATGCAGGGCAATAATAGCAAAAGTCATGAAAAAAAGAATAAGGCCAGCAATCCTCTCTTGAATAAAAATATATTTCACTTTAAAGCCAAACGAAAAATAAAATACAAAGTACAAAAAAAATAACAAAAAATAATGGTGAAAGCAAGGTAGTAATGAAGACAAAACTAACCTACGCATTTCAAACACAAGTTCTTACTCATGGCTATGGAATTAAAGTGGAATACGTTTTTACGTATGTGATGTCACCCCACTGATCCACTGACAGCACCAGAGAAAAAACTAATTATCAGTAACAAGATTAGCATCTATTGACAGATAAATTCATTGTATTCAGTCCTCACAGCACATGTAACTTGTGTTTACTAAAGAGATAAGATCCCCTACTTTTTTCAGCATAAGGGCTCAGCTGCAGTAGAATCTGAATATGCTAATCGCTACTATAGAACCACCCACAGTCTGAGGAGAAACAGTGAGTATAAACTGCTTGTGAGTCCGTAAAACATTGTGGTGAGAAAACCCTTTTAATCTCCCAATACCTCCCTTTTTACAGTCTCCAATCCAGTCCTTCACCTAATATTACTGTAGGCAATCACTTGAAAGAGTTTTTTTTTATAAAATGGCACGGGGCTTTATAAAGTTTGTTAAAAAATGTGTACTTGAAGAATACTAGAAGGGTGGGACTTAGTGTGGAAAATTATCCCTTGTGAAAGCAGGAGGGAATCGCAATTTAAATTACTGCATTGCGCCATATATGGGTTCGATATACTCCCTCATCCAGACAAACCGGATAGACTGGTGGCTTGCCCAAAATGTCAGAGACTGGGGACTGATCTTTACATTGGAATATGGTCTTGTCCTAATTCCCAAGATTTTTGGGAGTGTTTATTACATCTACACAAGGAATGTTTGAATTTTAATGTGAACCTATCCCCATATCTTATGATCTTACACATAGACACAGAGGAGTCAGACATTCCGTTGCTAGCTCTTATCTATTTTCTGATGGCAAAGAGGTGCCTCTTGTCTAGAAGGCTTAAACAGGAAGTTCCCGCCATCGAAATGGTACTGTCGCAAATCAAACGCTTCCTTTCTTTAGATAGGAGGGGAGCCTAAAAGAATAATGAACAACAAGCCAAAGGCTTCTTTAGAAAATGGGAAGTTTTTATTGAAAAATTCTTGACTCCACAGGAGATACGAGAACACATGTTACCGTTCAGGGAAACCACGTGGTACTACCTTCGGGATCTGGCGGGGGATTTGGGTCCTCTTAAAGTGACGTGAACGGGAGGCTGGAAGCTGTAGGATAGTTGGGATGGTATGTGGCAGTGTTTGAGGTCAGATAACGAGTCCTTTACTTGAGGCAACGAGGATACTTTGTTGACGGCTGGATGATATGAAGTTGATAGAAGTCTATATTATGACTGTAGAAGGGGATTGTTTTGGGATTTGCTGTTACTTCTGTTTTCACATGATTGGGTGGTATATAATTGTTAAAAATGACACTGGATTTTAGTTGGTTTGTAACTCTGTATGTATGTCTTATTCAAATGTGTCAAAAAAATTGTTAATTTAAAAATAAAAAAATGTGTACTTGGGAATTGATAACCTTGAATTTTACCCCGTCCTTCAAATTACACATCCAAGCCATGCCACCCCTTCCTGAAAATGATTTCTCAAATCTGCTTGTAACAGACTTAACTTCTTAACTTTGGCTCTGCTAAAACGCTGGTTCATGCCCTTGTCATCTCCCGCTTAGACTACTGCAACATCCTCCTTTGTTGCCTCCAATCCAACACTTCAATCTATCCTTAACTTTGTTTCCTAGCAATCCACCCATTTTCTGGTAACTTATTGGCCTTTTACTTCTGTAAATCCCTTCACAGGCTAATCATTGCCCAGTAAATTCAGTTATAACTATTTACCACAGCAAACAAGGTACATAACTTATCTCCCACCCCATACACCTCTACCTTAAAGGAGTTTCCTCACTACAAAAATATTAGCTTTCAACATGAAGGGACTCTTAATTAAAGACTTTTTCTTTATATATCGCTTTGTAGATTTTACTTTAGTCATGAGAGAAGACAATTTATATGCTCTGAGTGCACACACGTTTCTATGGTTACCTGCATACCAGTCCATAACTTTGTATCTGATTAGCTGAGAGAGCAGAGAGTGATGTCACCCCACTGATCCACTGACAGAACTGAGCACCAGAGAAAAAACGAATTATCACTAACAAGATTAGCATCTATTGACAGATAAATTCATTGTATTCAGTCCTCACAGCACATGTACCTTGTGTTTACTAAATAGATAAGATCTCTTGCTTTTGTCAGCACAAGGGCTCAGCTGCAGTAGAATCTGAATATGCTAATCACTGCTATAGAACCACCCACAGTCTAAAGAGAAAGAGTGAGTGTAAACTGATTATGAGTCTGTGAAACATTGTGGTGAGAAAACCCTTTTAATCTCCTAATACCTCCCTTTCTACAGTCTCCAATCCTCACAGGATCTTCTTTTCTGCCCTTGTTTATTGCTCACCCAACAATCTCCAAGATTTCTCCATTACTCTGGAATTCCCTACTACACGACATCAGACTCTCTTCTTTGAAACGTTACCTGGAAATGCATCGCTTCAGGATAGCCTATAATGTAAAATAACCCTTCTACCACTACACTACCATACAAACGTCCGTTCCTCAACTTCTGCCTCCTTCCCCCTCACTTACAGACTCCAAGAAATTTAGTGTTACCATTGTACTTGTTTTGATCTTATATTATGAATATCAAACCCATTTGGAATGAACTGTGCCCTTGAATTAATGGTGCTTTCAAATAAATAATAATAAAAAGAAATCCCATGATAAATTTTGCATAAAAGTTCAGGAATGATAAATCATGTAGGAGGACAGACTTACGATAATTATAAAACTTTTTTTTTTTTTTTTTAGTAAAGCTGGATTTTCACTTGTATTATATAATGCATTATCTGTGGTTTTACATTAGATTGCAAGTAAACGTTCAGCATTATCAAAGAGTTATCACAATGCATACACATGAACCGCTCAGACATACAGTACAGGTACTATTTTTAAAGGTTGGAGGAATATTACATGGTTAGTGTTCTGCTGTCTGTAAGTCGGATATAGAAGAAAAAAGCTCTTTACATAAACAACGCTTAGTGCAGCAAATGTGAAAATTCCCCAGTATTCAGTGCTTATTAGGCAAGGCTTATGCTGGGAAGCTGGCACTTTATATGACCAAGATTCACTGAGCTGTTCAGCTGGAGGGCAAGAGACAAATACATGGCTTTCATTGTTTACAACGGATGCTACATGCATTGAGCATTTTTCTATCTGCATAATTTATCAATAGCACCCAAAGCAATATACAATTAACAGGCACATGTCATTCATTTATAGAAAAGGAGAATGCCTCTTAGATATTAAAGTGACATTTTATGGACTTGTTTTGAGGTTCATTCTGATTAAATGTACTAGCACTAGCCGAAACAGTTAGAGGGCATGTAAAGGGCAAACTGATCAAATTCAGTCAATAGAAGAATACAGCAGTCTACCTGAACAAAGCCACAATTTTCCTGCTAATGATGCAGGTGTCAGTGGACTGAATTCTTTTTGCCTAAAGGTTATTCGGTGTGGATAACTAGCATACTCATGGCTTGTAAGTCTCACCACATCTTTATGATGCCTCTCCCTAATGAGTAATATTAAAAGGGTTGTCTCACTACAAGGATTGCTTCTTACGTTAAAGATCTTCCAAAAACAAATCACTTTGTAATATGTGTCCATTACCAGTATCCTACCTATTCTGAGATATCCCCTCTTGTATGGGCTGCACCAGCTCCAGTCCAAGCTCAGACTTCACGAGTCAGCGCTACAGTTACAGACCTGTTCAATCTCGCCTGATAGGCTGCCAGCACTGTTTGCTATAGCTACAGACCTGGCTTCTACTGCAGTCTAGAAGAAGCCAGTAAACATGTCCCTGAATTCAAAGCGAAACCAAGAAAACAGGACTGAGGTAAGATGAATCTATGTAGTGAGACAACCCCTTTAAGCCTTTTGAACTATGACTAAAGCCTTTCACCAAACCAGCCGCAATCCTGCTCTGCAATAAATAGGGGCCAATTCCCCAAAACAGCAGTCTGTAGATTGGTAACTTTATCGGCTTTAAACGCCTAGTCCTTTTTAAAGGCGCTTTGGTAGGTTGGATGTGACTTTGTCCCACCATAGACTTTGATGGCATATCACTAGGATATGCCATCAACGTCTGAAAGGCACAGGTCCCCCAAAAATTATGGAGCAGATTAAGAAGCTGGACGTGCTTGCGGATGACTCTCCATTCTGTTCTATGGAAGTTCTGGGTACAAGTGAGCAGTGCGTTCGTGTGGTGTACGAACACACTGTTGCAAGCGCTACCAGCTTTCCATTTTGCTTCATAACTTTTGGGGCCCATTCTCGGGATAGGTGCAGGTCCTGGAGGTAGAACCATTACCTATCAGAATTTGAGGTTATATTGCTAGAATATGCCATCAAAGTCTATGTGGGAACACCCATTTAAAGAAAGCTACTTACAGTAGGTGGCACTGGAATCCTTTGAGCTTATTTGAAGGGATGTAAACTTTAGTGGAGCATTCATAGCTTGCAGGTCTCCACAAACCTTCATGGTTCATCCTCCTGATGAGGAACATTACCCCTTTTAATCTACTGAGGAAGTTTTAAAGAATGCATAACAAATATGGTTCAACAGAAGCCAATTCACTGGTTGCAATTCAGATGGCAAGTGGTACTTGACATTGTGCTGGAGCATACAGCTATGAGAGAGGCAAGTAGGTGGTAGCACAATTCACTTTTGTATATGAAGAGTTTAAAATATGCTGGAGAAACTAAACACTGCTAAATACTTAAACCACCCCCCCCCCCAAAAAAAAACCAACACCGAGCAAATTACAGTAAGGCCGTGTTCACACGGCTTATTCCCGACGGATTTGTGCGCCGTATTGAGCGCACAAATCCGCCGTGAATAAGGGGCGGGGGGGGGGCGGCGGAGCGCGTCGGGGGCGCCGCTCCCGGCCCCATAGACAATGCATTGTTTACGGCTCGTCCGCGCCGTAAATAATGTGCATGTCCCTTTCTCCCCCCACGGCGGATTCGCCGAGCGGGGAGGAGCGACGGATTCCACTGTTCTCTATGAGAGCTGTGGATTACCGTAATTGCTGCCGCGGATTGGCGCCGTACTGAAGCGCAAATCCGGCGCGCAGTACGGCGCCAATCCGCGGCAGAATAAGCCGTGTGAACGGGGCCTAAGACAGCAACCAATTAGAAAAATGAACGCTGAGTTCTAGAGCAGTTTTAGGAATGAGAGCTCTGACTGGTTGCTATGGGCAAGAATGACAATTTTGCTGTTAGATAGGTTTGACACATGAGGCCCATTAGGTTTATATTCGCAAAGCCTTTAATCACATATTTAGGGCGAGATGTCCTAAACTTGGTGTTGCCGCGGCAGTTTTTAGGCGCATTTAATCAGTGTAAAGTACAACTGAATGTACGGTCCTTTAAAAAAATCTGGCATCTGGTATACCTTGCATAGTAAACTTAATGCGCCTAAAAAAGTGTATTGCGTAATCGATGTGCACAGCGTATCATTGCTAGTGTATGTAATGCGCCTATCGAGGCGCATTGCCTTACGGAGGCCATTAAGTATCATTCCTAGTTTATGCAATGCGACTTGATAGGCGCACTGCGTTATGGAGGCGCACAGCGTATCATTGATACTATATTTTACGCGCCTTTTTAGGTGCAATACAATGTGTCTTGTCCGGCGTATAAATGCGCCTAGCTTTGGTATATTACAGTTCATTTATATCAAGAATATATAAAAAGGGGTTTTTTTTGCACAAAATACACCAAAATTATGGTGCATTTGTATTGGGACATGTTGTCCTTAATTTTTCAGACTAAGTCCTCAGCAACTAAAACGGTGTGTAACTGTGACCTTGTAGATGTGGCGAAACTTACAGCACTAGCCAAGTGGAAAAAAAAAAAAAAAGTAGTAGTGACTTGAAATAATATTGGCCATTTTTAATATCCAAGATACATTCTCTTATAGTTGGTTTAGTATAAATCAATGAGATAACAAGGACTTAAAAAAAAAAAAATCAGTATTTCTATTAATCCAAAATACAGACAACACAACAAGGACAATACTAGATACATCTAGAATCAACAAAAATAAATGCACATGAAATGGCATCTAAAACACGTCAGTAGACTATTGATTGTTTTATATTAGTACAATCTACAACTAGCTTTAGTCAGGGATGCAAAGGACTTAATCTTACTTAAATCCCAATAGTGACTTCTTCCATCTAGAAATGAAGCATATAAATCAGTACACATCATACAAAATATAATAAAAAGGTAATACTGCCAAATCTAACTCATGCAGGATCATAAAACTCAAACCAAAAGCACCTAGTAAAACAATGTGAAATACCTCAGGTTTTATCTAAAATTTAAAGGGGTTTTATCATTACATTAAATGGTCTTCAGAAAAAGGGGACAGTGAAAACAAGCAACTTTGCAATTGGATTTTATTTGCAAAGCTGTCTTGTTTTCACTGTCTTCCTTATCTCCGTTTTGTGTAAACACTGTTCCCAAGTGCCGGTCGGATTCCACCTCCTTTCATTTCATTGGCTGACGGCTCTACTAAGTTACATTCTGTCTGGCCCCCGGGCGTATTCACGGTAGCGTGCATTCCTGCCTCTCTCACTCAGAATAAGGGGCTGGCAACATTTCACTCTACACAGCCAGCAGCTCCACAGTAACACTGCAGCTGCTTCTACAATCAGAAAACAGCAGAATTATGATCGGTGCCTAATGCTCCTGAACATAGAAAGGAGACAGATCTGTGCTGCTCTGGATGAGTTCATAGAAGACTGGATTCAACTGTAACAAACCTTCAGCTGTGAGAGGAGAAGAGATCAGTGCTCCGAGTTCATAGAAAACTGTCTAGACTGAATGCAGGGCTGTGGTATCTAAACAAACAGCTCTTACAAAATAAGACTGCATAGGGAGATGAACGACACAGTGACATGTGGACTCAGACAGAGGGGGGGGGTGGAGTGCAGGGATGTGCCCTCCCACTGATCTCAAACAAACACACTGACTCGGGAGCGAGCATGAACTGTGAAGGGGGGGATGATGATCCCCCTTCAGTGAAGAAACACCCAGCTGGGAGGGGAAGAAACGCCCCTGGATTTGAGGAACTGACAGTACAAGGAAACAAACGAACTGATGAAGCGATAAATCCCTGTGAGGGTGCGGTCCCACGGCAAGTGCCAAATACCGGTTGGTTATGTGACCGGTATTTACACTGTTTTGCGGCCGTCCCCGCGATGAGCAGAGAAAAGCCCTCCCCCTCCACACTGAGAAGCACATATTCCGTTCGGAAACCGGACGGAAGAATGTGCTTACATAATGTTTTGCGGGCGGACCGTGGGCGGCAAAACCGCCAGGCGGAAAACCCATGCAGTGGGGACTGCTGCACGGGTTTTCCATAGAGCCCCGCAAACCGTCAGAAAAACCGTCCGAAAACCCATGCAGTGGGGACATGCCCTTAGAGTGTTGTGCAATCTGTGGAATGAAAGGGCTTTTGATCTAGATTCACTTGTTTCCATTCTATTGATCTGCTATGTGAGAGTTATTTTTTTCTTTTAATGCAGTATTAGTCTCATATTTACTAAAAGTATCATAGTGAAAAAATACACTGAGAATACTCTAGGCCTGGGCAGAATTTTAGTCACAACCTACACCCAACATGGGGAGAGTATACATTATTTGGTTGATGTACATTCACAACATATTTAAAAGCTACGCAAAGGTTTTCAGTCTGGGCTTTGGATGTTACAACAAGGCAATGATCCAGTGATCCAATCTCGTCAGTCTTGTATTGTGGATTATCAGAACCTTAGTAAGCTCACTTGAGTATCACTGGTCTGGTCCACGCACATGGACCATGCTTCGGGCCCCCATACATATTAGACAATAATAAGCCGCTCCTGACACTTTTGGAAGGAATGGCCGAATGGCGGTCTCCAACAATATTACATCAAGGTATAGTAGGTCAGCTTAAGAAGCTTTCAGGGTTGCAGTTTAAAGTTCTGAAATTCCCTCCACTTCACTTGGTTTACAAGGTTTCCTCACTTTGGACAACCACTTACTTGTCAAAAAATCTCTCACTCTTAAAACAATTACAAAAAGGGAGCCCACTGCCAAGTCCCCCAGTCATCAGCTGTGAGGAAATCTTATAGTTTTTTTTTTTTTTTTTTTTTAATACTCATAATAAAAAAAAATCAATTAATTTATAAAACCTGCAAAAATATCATTATTTTAGAGGATTTCTAGACTTCTTTTTACGGACCAACTCAACCTGACAAGTTATTGCAAAGTGGTGGCTGTTATTTTTCATTACACTGCGCACATACACTTTTTGTTTTTTTTAACTACAGTTTGCTGATAATTTTACCTTGTATCATATACATCTGAATTCAAGTCAAATTTGTATGTTGGTTTAAACTTTAATGGACCCTCCATAAATCCATTGAGAAATCGTTCTTTCTTCTTAGCAATATTTAACTAGAAATTTAGAAGAAACAAAAAAGGGATCATTTTTCCACTACCACCGTAAACCTAGTTTATGTAGTATAATGGTTCAATATGTCATAGCACAGCTTATTATACAGTAATAAAAAGGGAACTAAAATAGCGCTCTAGTCCCATAAGACTAATAGATTTATAAAACTATTAAAGAGAAAATATAAAAGCTAGGTGTTTAACATGCACCTGGAATGCTTCATGACGAGCAGTTGTTACAACTAGGATTTTTATGCTTAAATTGCACAGTGCTCATGCATTAAAAATGAATAAAACAAAGAACAAACATATATATGCACAAAATTAGTGACTCCTCCCAGGGGTTTAATTAGAGAAACAGCTATTTAACATGTAAAACAGTAATGAGTCACACAACTGATAATTATTATATAAACAGCCCCTGATTTTCCATTTGTTAACCACAGTTTGAACACTGCTGTCTGACATTATTAATTCCTTGGATGTCTTGTTGTATCCCTTTCTTGTTTTACACAGTTCAACTACCTTTTCCCGTAGATCCGTTGACAATTCTTTTGCTTTCCCCATGACACACAATCCTGAAACATCAGTGGGTGGATGAAAGATGCAAGAGTCTGTCTGAGTCCCAGAAACTCACTCAGCTTTTATGCACCCACACTGATTACAAGCAAACAGATCAGAGGTGAGGAGGTTACCTTTAGTAGCCAGTCAAACCCATTTGTGTCAACTTCTGTGCATGTGATCAGGCCAAAATCACCAGGGTATGTAAACCTTTGATCAGGGTCATTTGGATGTTTTTGGTTGTCATATAAATGGCTTCACCCAACCATTAACCATGGGTGGAAAAATAGATTTTGTGTTATCATTCATATTCTCTGAAAAAGGTCAAGAAAGCAAAAATTCTGCACGTGCGCGCACACACACACACACACACACACACACACACACTGGGAGGGGCATATAACCTACTGGGAGACCTTGTTGCACATGCACATACACACACACACATAATATATATATATATATATATATATATATATATTGTAGCGCCTCACTCATACTTGGACGCCATCTTGGCCTCGCTTGGCTCATGGGATCGCCGTCTTTCATAAACGGATGGCACCGACAACGTCTTTTTCTTTAGCTCCGCCTGTTTTATTTTGGCACAGGTTGATAACAGCACAAACATAACATACAGCGTAAACAAAACCCTAGGCCGTCTGGCCACTACCTAAACCAATAGCTCCCTAGCTATCAGTGGTCTGGACCTAACGTCCAGCCCCACAAACAACCACCGTATCACCAGTCACCGCTGGTTCAGGCTTCCTCCAGCCTGGGGGTAAGAAGAGCCTTCCTTCCTTGCTCCCTTGCTGCTCCAACTGCAGGTAGCAGGCCACACCCCCTGATCACTTGGAGAAACAGGCCCTTTATAGCCATCCCGGGTCTGGCCCAAAATCCGACATGGAACCTGGAGACCTGGGACGCGGGAACAGCCACCCACCCATCTGCAGCTGTTCCGGGGAAGCCAACCCATAACGGCTGGATATCAGCCATGCTATATACAGCTGTCAGCAACCTAGTGTTGCTGACAGATAATAATTGGCTCCCCCCACCAAGCCCCGGCTCTTGGTGGCACGTCTCTACCAGGACGGCTCCACTTAGTGGCAAAGACAGGCAACTACCTGTTGTCACTTTGTCACACATCCCTCCCCTCTGATAAAGCCCGTAGGGCTTTCTCACATGACCCAGGCTCCCTCCGGGGTCAAAGCTCCTATTTTGGGGCAACGTCTTCCCTACAACCTCAGGGGCAGAGATGATATTAGTCACATACCTAGCTGTGGGCTCACCCCATGCATTCACCCTACAAGGCACCACCCATGCATGCTCTGCAACAAGGATGTCATTACCCACAGCCCGCATGCGGACGTTCCCAGGGTTAGTATTGACAACCCCATTACCAGTGTTATCAGCCCTTGCAGGCTGCTTACCCACACAGACTATGTTGGCATGGTGCCCACTGGGCAGAATGTGTGACAAAGTGACAACAGATAGTTGCCTGTCTTTGCCACTAAGTGGAGCCGTCCTGGTAGAGACGTGCCACCAAGAGCCGGGGCTTGGTGGGGGAGCCAATATTATCTGTCAGCAACACTAGGTTGCTGACAGCTGTATATAGCATGGCTGATACCCAGCCGTTATGGGTTGGCTTCCCCGGAACAGCTGCAGATGGTGGGTGGCTGTTTCCGCCCCCAGGTCTCCAGGTTTCCATGTCGGATTTTGGGCCAGACCCGGGATGGCTATAAAAGGGCCTGTTCTCCAAGTGATCAGGGGGTGTGGCCTGTACCTGCAGTTGGAAGCAGCAAGGGAGCAAGGAAGGAAGGCTCTTCTTACCCCCAGGCTGGAGGAAGCCTGAACCAGCGGTGACTGGTGGTACAGTGGTTGTTTGTGGGGCTGGACGTTAGGTCCAGACCACTGATAGCTAGGGAGCTATTGGTTTATGTAGCGCCTCACTCATACTTGGACGCCATCTTGGCCTCGCTTGGCTCATGGGATCGCCGTCTTTCATAAACGGATGGCACCGACAACGTCTTTTTCTTTAGCTCCGCCTGTTTATTTTGGCACAGTTGATAACAGCACAAACATAACATAAGCATAAACAAAACCCTAGGCTGTCTGGCCACACCCTAAACCAATAGCTCCCTAGCTATCAGTGGGTCTGGACCTAACGTCCAGCCCCACAAAAAAACCACTGTACCACCAGTCACCGCTGGTTCAGGCTTCTCCACCCTGGGGGGTAAGAAAAAGCCTTCCTTCCTTGCCCCTTGCTGTTTCCAACTGCAGGTAGCAGGCCCCCACCCCCTGATCACTTGGAGAAACAGGCCCTTTATAGCCATCCCGGGTCTGGCCCAAAATCCGACATGGAACCTGGAGACCTGGGACCCCGGGGAACAGCCACCCACCCATCCTGCAGCTGTTCCGGGGGAAAAGCCAACCCATAACGGCTGGATATCAGCCATGCTATATACAGCTGTCAGCAACCTAGTGTTGCTGACAGATAATAATTGGCTCCCCCCACCAAGCCCCGGCTCTTGGTGGCACGTCTCTACCAGGACGGCTCCACTTAGTGGCAAAGACAGGCAACTATCTGTTGTCACTTTGTCACACATATATATTATATATATATATATGAGTGTCATATATTTATATGTACAACTTTACCCATAGGCACACTCTAAATAGCAGCATGAATCCATGTGTGATCAGGAAAATCACTCTTATTCATTGTGAAAGTGCTTAGAACATTAAAGGAGTTTTGCCATGAAGTAAAATTGACGTGGGAAGCTTACAAATTAAATAAACATTTTCACCATTCATCATTATTACTAATTCTGAACCGTTTTTGCTTTAGCTACTCCTTTAGTGATCCATTGTTTACAGCTCGCCCTCCAGGGGATACGACCTGGGCTGAGAGCTTCTGATTTCCTGGGTTTCACATGCTCAGACATCCCCCTCTCCTCTCAGGCAGCTACTGAGTGTTCAAAACCCCAGGTGCTGTCATTCTACCCCTGTCCTCTGTACTCCTTAGTAATTAGTCAAACAGTGAAAATAAGTAAAAAAGAAACCTCAATGAGGTATGTGCATTGAGAAAGAGAAAAAACCCCCCCAAAAAAAAACCACAGGTTTGGTTCCTGCAGGGATTTGAACCTAGGACCCTTGTGCATGGAGGTAAAAACTTTACCTCTCAGGTACTCAATGCTTTACATAAACAGACCTTTTATTGACTACAGGGAGAAAAGGCATGGTGATGTCATCCTGATGGGTCACATGATATGCAATTCCCACAAATCACACACGCCCCCTTCTGAGCACATAGAGCTGAAGAGCTGGATACAGGAGGTATGAAATCAGATCGTGGCAAAACCCCTTTAATTAATTGAAGGGATAAAAAAACATGGATGCTTTATTCCGGAGACCATGCCACACCTGTCCGCAGGTTTCATGTCGTACCACTCCACACTTACAATATTCACCGAGTTGCCACATCAGACACAACCCATGGATAGACATCACACGTTTCTGCAAGAAGGCAACCATGTTTTCTTAATCCAGGACGTTTCTTTAGGCTTTAGAGGTTAAGTTGGTTTACCTGGTCCTTTTCCCACAGCAGATTATATCTATTGCTATTTACGACTTCTCTAATAAAGTGGATTCCAAAGTCCGCAATCCGAAAGTTAAGGTCCCCAAACCAGAAGACAACACTAGGTGGTAGAAGGAAACAAACATTTTGGTATTTAGGCTATGCTTAAATGGTCACATAACACAATGTCTATGCCCAAACATGGTTATTTTTAATTTAACACAACTTACAGAAGTCATTTGTCATTTGCTAACCGAGACAGACTATCTTTGTTACCTAGTACAGTGGTCCCTCAAGTTGCATACATACAATTGGGCTTTTCTGGGACACTGTAAAGTTTAAGTATTCAAGATACAATGTCCTAGACACTGATCCAGCCAAGTATCATGAATATTTTACTTGTAAATTATTTGCATTAGTAAAGTGCATGCAGTGACTGGTGGTCTAGTAGCGTCTCTCTATGGTACAGTGTGGTATTACATGTTCTGTACTGCTCTTTACACGTCCCAAGAGGAGTGGGTCCTTTGTTTCTTCTAGTTAAATGTGTATAAACTATATGATCCAAATAAGCTCCTTTCCTTAAAATAGGAAGGCATTTCCAGCAGCTTTTCCTGTTATATGTAAGGACTTGCTTTATCTTCATTGCTTATCTTTATTGTGCATTATGTTGGGTGACATTTTGGGGTTTTGGAACCAATTTCCAGTTTTCCATTGAGTTATGGTTTCAAACTGCAATGGTCATCCCGGAACCAATTAATATTGTATGTTGAGGGACTACTGTATATTTTACTTGGAGACAGAGTCATTACCATTGCTGAACTGTAGGCTTCCCAACACCAATAGTAAGGTGCTGAAATATTCAATGTACTGGCTTACTCATGATCCAAAATGCTGCCAACACTTTCCCCATCAAATTGTTGTGCCTCAAGCATCTTCTCGAAGTCATCCAGCCTCTGGTTTGTGTTCTCCATGTGAGCAGGTAAATGGCAGTTCACAAAGCACACCATGTGTCCATACACCGACATGCGGACCATCACTCCTCCTTTGTTGCCCTGTCAATTATAAATATAATCAGTCAATTCTCCGATCACAAATCATAAAGGCTACGTTACAGTAACGCTCATCTTCTGACTGACAATTATAGGGATAGTGTGGTTTGAAAGTAAAAAAAATCCTTACGTGGTGGGTCTCTTTGTAGAATCTGGTTGCACAGAAGCTTTAACGTGAACATGACATTCGGTACAAATAATTATAGAAATAAGAACGCATCAAGCCTTTGACTCCTGATTTCAATAAACGAAATATCATGACCATGAAAAATATTTTTTCAGATCTTATTTAGCTATGAAGTTAAACTGAACAAATCTTCCCTTAACTGTTAGTTTTCCCTATATAAAGTTTCATGTTGCCTTGACAAAGGGCTCCTTTTAGAAGTCCCAGATTCTGTACATAATGCCATAAAAGGTCCTCTCTATCAGTTTGTGGTCGTACCTATATAGACCATAATGGCTCATTGGAAACAGTCTTGCTCTCCCCTTCATCCTCTTCCCCACACACTTGGGAATGTCAGCATAGGTGTCCTTTATTTAAGATCCCAGTGTTACACATCACAGCAACGTTTCGACTCACATCCTGAGTCTTTATCAAGCTTATCATATGTGCACATATCATAAGCTTGATAAAGACTCAGGATGTGAGTCGAAATGTTGCTGTGATGTGTAACACTGGGGTCTTAAATAAAGGACACCTATGCTGACGCCCTTGGTATCGTGTGTTGGAATACTTGAAAAGGAGACTACCTCCATTTGGTGGTCTGCTGCACTAAGGTGATCCGGGGAAAATTAATTAAGGACTACTGTGCTGTCCAAAAATATTGTTTGGTGTCACACTTGGGAATGTGTCAACAGAAAATGACCTATTGTTTAACTCCTGTTTGACACATTTTTTGAAAATTTTTGGTTGCTTTTTTTTTTTTTACTTTTCCATATTACTATCAATGTTTAAAAAAAAATAAAAATTCTGAAGTCCTGCAGTTTTCACTTTGGCCACTATGCCCAAGTCTGACGCTTCCTGTTCTGTAGAGAAAACTTTCCAGCAGTCTCCTCACTATCAGCACAGGCAGGATTACACTAAAAGGTGACCCCAATGTTTATTCATAACACAGGATCCACCAGTCACAATAGGAAATAATCATAGTTCACCCTCTCCCCCTCTCTGCACATTGACTTCTTCCCAAATCACAGAACAGGACTAGAAAACTGTCCTATAGAAGTCAATAGGTCTGCTCCTGTTCCCAGGCTCCTATGTCCATGAAGTGGCTGTAAAGCATCCCTCTAAATGCTGTTAAAAGTAGCTCAGACAAGATGGCCGCCCTCATAATCTTCTACAGACAACAAAATAAAAAAAATCTACAATCAGAAAATAAAAACAGCTAAGAAGAAAAGAATATGTATCAGTATTTTGTTTTAATTAGTAGAAAAAAATGGATTCCATTTAAATGCCTCAATCATATTGTGCGCATGGAAGAGTTGACTGCAACTGTGGACAACTAATTTAACTAATTTTTTAATGTTTCGCATCCTTGGATGTCATTTTGGACTCAGCTGGGCTCCAATAATCTGGAACTCTGCTTCTTGAATGATCTTTGGTGACTTCTAAGTCTAGTCACCATCCCTTCTTGGTGTCTTTGTTGTTTGCTTCAATTTTCTCCTTAGGGCTTGTCCCCACGGCAAGGGTTTTCAGTCTGTTTTACAGACAGTTTTCGGATTTGTAAACCATCTATAAACTGTCAACTTTTACATTGATTTAAATAAATAATCCGTGCAGCAGTCCACGGATTTTCCGGCGGGCAGTTTTTGACTCCGCCAGCATTCCTAAAAACTTAGAACATGTTCATTCCTCCGCCCAGTTTTCGGGCAGAAGATATACATGTCAGTGGTTGAGGGGGGAAGGGTAGAACCTTTCCCCCAAAACCACGGAAAATACCGTCCGGATTCTTTTAATCAGAATCCAGCTGATATTTTAACCTCCCATGTGGATGCACCCTTAGGCTATGTTCAGACGGCTGAAACTGGGATGTATCTCGCCCCATATTTCGCGCCGTACTGCACTAAATACAGGGCGAGATACGTCCCTGTCATTATGGTAATCCACAGTTCTCATAGAGAACTATGGATTATGTCTCCTCTCCCCTCTGACACGATACGACGAGCGGGGAGATAAGTGACATGTCAATTATTCATGACGTATATGCGCCGTGAATAATGAATGTCTATGAGGCTGGCGGGCTGCCGGCCGCCCCCCACCCTCGAGCACAAGGCGTAATTGCGGGCGAAATACGTCCCGCAATTGTTGCCGTGTAAACCTAGCCTTAGGGTTATGCTCTTGTGCAGCTGTTTCTTCTTCGTTATCTGATTTAAGTCAGACCTTTCCTGTTTTAAGTCTCTGAACCCTTGTTTTCTGCTACCATTTGACACTGGAGCTACTTTTTCCATTTAGTGCTCTTATTTCCTGCATAGCCTTATTATTCACTTCTTTTGTATTGGCATAGCATGTTTAATCAAAAAACAATTTAATGAAACTGAACAAATTTTAGACGTTTGGCAAGGAGGTTTGAGTAATTCCTCAGGGGTAATATGCAGTAGATGTCAATTTAACCCAATATAAAAAAGACAAACTCTTCCTGGACCAATTACTCATTTCAGGTGCTCTTCACACCTGCTTTATGGCTTCCATTTATAGCGGAGCCATAAACACTATGACAACTATGACTGTGGTATATTGTGCACAGCTTCAGGGTGCATTTCAACCACTTAAGGTTAAGTTTTGACCCATCACACCACGAACTTGGCTAAATAGATAACATACATGCAATTTTAAACATCCCCACATCGCTGAGTATACGTCTAGCTTAACTGAGAAAATTAAGTTTTAATCACTTATGCACTGTAAGGCAATGACATGCCAAGTGTCTGCCATGTTTGAAAGTTTCTGGCTTCATGGCTGAATATCCTCTCTAACTCCTTCTCTTAAGTGATGGCTTGAATCTGTTGCATGATAATTTGCTATCTGCTAGGCATGCAGGGACTGGCCCACAAGGAAGAAGAAAAAACATTAGGCATGGTTAGCCATGGGCCCCATGTTTCTGGGCATGGTTGGCCTCTGGGTATGAGGAGCCACTGGGCATGGCAGACCTGGGGTGGCCTTTCAGTGAAAAAGGAAAAGAATAAAACGAGGAGGCAGAGTGCAAGAGTAATGTTCAGTATGTGCAGTCATTTACAGAAGCTGTAGGGTGGGCCCCAAGATTAAACTCCACAGGCAGACCCTAAGAATTAATTCTATTGGTGGGCCCCAGGAACCCCAAGTCTGACACTACCACTAAAGCTATGTTCACACGCTACAATGGCCGTATTTCGGTCCGAAATTACGGCCGAAGTGCCAAATTAGGGGCCCAAAACGGCCCATTCATTACGGTAATTCACATTTCTCATAGAAAAACTATGGATTACTCTCCTCTCCCCCCCCGCGAAGCCCCGGGGGCGGGGAATAATTAATGTAAATTTCTAGGGCGTATACCCCCGCCCTGGAATTTAAGCTATGGGCCAGCGAAGTCCGGGCCCCCTTCAGTCCCCCCTCCCGCCCCGCCCCGGTCCCCGGGGTAATTGGGGGGCTAATTAAAACGCCCCAAAATAAAAACCGAATGAACATAGCCTAAGGCAGTCATTTAGTGCAATAGGGAGGGGTTTTTAAAAAAATTTACAGCTACAGCCAGGCACTTGCCTTGTAGTAATTGCAGTTTTTCAACAGTGTAGAGCGATTAAGACTTTTTCTCATTATTCTAGAAATTTGAACGCAACACGGGGATGATGAAAATTGTTTTTCAATAACCACCTAGGTTAGTTGGGGGGGGAAAGGGAGGGGGGGGGTCACTGATGACAAAGTCAAGCGGTTAAAATGCACTCAAGTTGTCACATATGCCATGCTTTAGGTACCTTTCCCCCTCTTTGGGGTTAAAACTGATTTTTAAGTAACCTGAGGAATTTATGATCATAATTGAGTGCTCGATCTTTTTTCTTCTATTTTTTTTATTAAACCATTATAATTTTACATTTATTTTGGGCTCGTTCACATCTGCATTTAGTTTCAATAAAGGGAGACCACAATGAATTTTATAATTAAATTTATATAAATGCATATGGAGTTTATTTCCCACAGCGGGAGCCGCATTTGAGAAATGCGGCAATCTAGCGTCTTTAACTGACAAGGCAGGGAAGTTAATCTTCACAAAGCAAAAAAGGTACAAGTGTTTGAGGACTGAAAAACGGGGCTTATCTGTAATCTTGCGAGAGATAATTAGTTTGCTAGGGAGCTCAGTCCATCCATGGGATGACGTCATTAACTGCTTTAAGCTCTCTGCTCTAAATCAGATAGAGTTATGGTCAAGGAACCAGGTAACCATCGAAACCTGTGTGCACTCAGAGTACATCAGATATCTCTTATTTTATGACTAAAGTAAAACTATGACCAATGTATTTAAAAAAAGTTTTTAATTTGTTCGGATGTCATGTTAAAAAACAAATCTTTGTAGTGAGAAAAATCCTTTTATGGGAAAACCAGTGCTGCTTGCAGCACTGGTTTGCTAGTCAAAAGTGGCAGCCTGCAATAAAGGCTTCTAACAAACCTCCTATGCAGAATTAAATGGAGCATTATTTGCTGTTTAGTACACTCAATATTTGTCAAATGAGATGAAATTTATCAGTTCATTCTCAATTACCAAACTACACAATATTTTCAGCACTTACCCAATAGCCATAGAGCCCAGTGCGAATGTAACTGGTACGAATGTCTTGGATAAAAGGAATGTGCTTGTGTTTCACAAATGTTATTAGGAGAAGACCTTGCATTCGAATAGATGAAAGCTAGGGTGAAAAAATTGAGACGTTTAGTCATTGAAAGCTGGGCAGTAAAAGATGAAGTTGTACATCTATACAGGTGTTCCAATCTTGGTCTGACAAACGAAAGCCATTGTTCACACAGCAGCCAATCCACAGCTGAAACTCTGGATCCTGTCATGGTGTGACCAGTGGTTTCACAGGGGATTCCCAATTGAAATTAAAGGGAACATTGTATTTTAAAAAGGGTTTTTTTGCCACGAAGTAAAATTGATGGGGGAATTGAAACAAATAAAAAAATTTTTTTCACCATTCATCATATTAAAAAATTTGGGGCCCTTTTTTTTTTAGCTGCTCCTTTAGTGATCATTGTTTTACAGCTCGTCTCGGGGGATACGACCTGGGGGGGAGGCTTCTCGCCCGGGTCCACACTCGACTCACCTCCCCTCTAGGCAGCTATGATTTAAAAACCCCAGGTCTGCCACTTATCCCGCCCTTGTACCCCTTTAAAAAAATTGTAAAAACAGTGCAAATAAAAAAAAAGAAAACCTAATGAGGTCTGTGCATTGATAATTTGAAATCAAATCCACGGTTTTGGGTTTCCGCAGGGATTTTAACCCAGGGCCCTTGTCTGTGGGGTAAAAACTTACTTCTGATATCACGTTTTTTATAATAACAGACCTTTTTTTTGACTAAAAAGGGGGAAAAGGGCCCCCTTTATTCACTGCAGGGAACTGATCTGCAATTCAAAAAATAACCTGCCCCCCTTTTGAGCACCAAGCTGAAGAGTGGATAAGGAGGTATGAAATGAGATTTTGGCCCCAAAACCCCCTTTTAAAGAAATTTGTATTGGGATTATTCCATGCTAAGTTTTTTTTTTTTACAAACATTTGAATGGGGTATAAAATGCACAAACATCCTATTTTCCTATTACCTACAAGAAATTGAATAATCTTTTTTAGACCAAAGCTTATTACAAAAAACTCTAAATTGTACTGTCATATTAAATCTGTTGTTCAGGGTTAAAAGGGGATTTTTATACATGTAAGGGGAAGCTAGAAAGAAGAGAGAAGAGAGTCAAAACAGGCCCCTTAGCGCAAAAAAGTGGGTTTTTGGAATTGGCTCATAAAAATTTTTTATTTTTTTTTAACCCTTTGGGAGTTGTGCTAAAAGAGGCACAATAAGGAACCCGATGATGAAGTCCGCAGCAGCGTTGTGGGGATCCCCCTTTTCCCGTGAGAGGTGAAGAATTGTACAAGTGTATGAATGGGGTTAATTTGCCAGTAAACCCGTATTGTCAAGGAAGTAAAGCGTGGATTCCCAAAGAATTAAATAGATGGTTGCTTTTTTATTTTTCACTTTTGGGAAGTCCCGCGTGTAAAAAATGTGATAAATTAAAGGAGGAAACAGAATGTGAACAAGGGTTATTGATAGAAATCCCTGCTCCCTCTGGGCTTAGGGGTCCAGGGGCATCCATTTTATTATTAAATTTTATTATTATTATTATTTTTTTTAGAGTGCCCTTTTGTTGGGCGCTTAATTCGAAGGGGTTACAACATAACATCCGGTTTTAAACAAGTAAAAAAGATAAAATAAGTAAAACTAGTAAGAAAGGGAAAAAGGGGAGGGTTCGCCGCGAAGGCTTAGGGGGATGTTCACACAAAGTTTTTAAAATCCCTTTTTGGATCCCTTTTCAACCCAAAAAATGCAAAAAAAATATTAACAATTTGGGAGTTTTTATGTCTTTGTACTTTGGGCTTTTCAATGCGTTTTTTGGATTGTTTTTAAAAATTGAAAGTAATTTAACTTGCGTTTTACAAAAGTGAAATCCCCCTAAAAAACAGGGGATTGCTTTGGGGCCCGAAAAAGAATCCAAAAGGGAACATACTTTTGGGGACACTTTGGATGCGTTTTTTAAGTGTGTTAGTAGGCCCCTATTTTAATATTTAGGAGCTAATAACAGGTTGTCCCAAAGGTTGGCGCATAGAAAATGGGGGTGAATTTCAAAAAAGGGGGTCAAAAGTATCCGGAAAAAACTATAGGGGGAAAAGTTTGCCCTTGTTGTAGGTAAAATGTTTAAAGGTTTTCTCAAGATGTTTCCCTGGGTATCCACTGAAAAAAAATGTATACGCTTTTCCAGCAGGGGTTTTTATGAAGGATCGGTCCTGTAGAAAAATTCATCACTTCTATGGGAAGCCCCGTTTAGGATCGGGGGGGGGAAGGTGTCATATATCTAGATTTTCTAAAGCATTTGATAGGGTGCCACAAAAAGGTTTGGAAGTAAATGGAATGTTGGAGGGGGGGAAAATGTGTGCAAGTGGGAAAGCAAGGGCTATGATAGAAAAAAAAAGGTGTAATTAACGGTCTATTGAGGGGATCGCTGTTAAGGGGGGTACCCAGGTCGTATTGGGCCCTATTCTTAAATTTTCATTAATGATTTAACTGGATTGCCCCGTAGAAATCGATTTTGCAGACGATACAAAGCTCGTAAAGTAATCAACACAATAGAGGATAATTTTTTTTACAAAGGGATTGGCTAAGTTGAAACCTGGGCAGGGAAAAAGGGAGATGGGTTTAAAAATAAATGCAAGTTTTGCCATGGGGGGAAAAACCCTTAAAGATAATGTTAAATGGAAAAAACTGGGGGAAAAGTGATTTGGAGAAGGATTGGGGAAACCTGGTGGACAGGAAAATTAAATTGTGGCCCGTGTCGAAGCAGCTGCCAAGGAATAGGATCATGGGCTCTTAGAAGGGGGAAGAGGCAATGTGAGAACATTATTCTCCTTATACAAGTCGCTGGTTTTGACCAAATGGAATTTGTGTAAGTTTTGGGCACCCGTGACAGGGAAAAAACATTTTAGAGTTGAACAGGGACAAAAGGGGGCAACAAAAAAAAATAAAAGGACTGGGTGGCACAGACCCAAAAGATTCAAGATTAGGGTTTTTTAGTTTTAAAAAAAGACGGCTTCGGGGGGGAAAAATAAATATGTTTTTAAAAAAAATCAAAGGCAATAAGAGATCTTCCCAAGATTTTTTATACCAGGATGTATTGAAAAAGGGGGATTTTTACGTCTTAGGAACGAAAGTTTCTACATAAACAAAAGAAAGGATTCTTTACTGTAAGAGCAGTGGGAATAGGAAATTCTCTGCCAGGGGATGGTCATGGTGATTCCTAACAGGTTCAAAAAGGGTTTGGGTATATTTTTGGAGATAATAAAAAAAATTTATGATAGGATTCTGGAGAGGGGTCATTGATCCCGGGATTTTTGCAATTTTCCAGATTGGGGGTCGGGAAAGGGTTTTTCCCCAAAATGAGGACAAGGTTTACCCCATTGGGGGGTTTTTTTTTCCCTCGGTCAACACCTTAGACAACGGGAATGGATGGGGCGTCTAATCTTTTTTCGGCCCTTCCAAATTTGAAACTATGAAAAATGCATTAAAAAAGATTGGATTAAAATTTTAAATGTTAACCTAAAAGGGGCCCTAGAGTTCTCATTTGATTAAAGAATGTTTGAACGTTAGTAATAATAAACCCACTTAGGAAGCCACTAGGGGAACCCCTAGATTTTACATGTGTTTAGAGGGGGAAACCCAATGGGGGGGCGCTATTTAAAAAATTTTACATATGTTTTTAACTTGTAAATACTTTTTATATGTATTGAATTAAATTTTATTTATATGCGCCAAAAATTCCCCAGCACTTTTAAAAAGTGGGGTATAATTTAAAACAAAAAACAGACTTTCAGTGAGAGTACTTAAAATGAACCAAGGTGTAGGGCCCCGCCGCGGAGTTACAATTATAAGGGTGTCTGGGGGAGACAACGGGGGAGAAGTGCTGAATTTACAATGGTCCAGCCTTGTTTCATAAATATAAAAGCAGTTTTTTTTGTATAGAATGGGTGTTTATAGAAATGATAGAAGTTTTTAATAATAAATTTATTAATGTTTTAGATAAATAGTTTATTATAGAATGTGGAGTGGTTTCAGTATAATACTAAAACCAGGCTTCCTCTGATAAATATGTAAAATGCTGTTATAGGGCCCTCTATTAGGCTTCCTCTGAAACACATGTAAAATGCTGTTATAGCGCCCTCTATTGGGCTTCCTTTTACACTAACTACTTAACCGCTTTCCACTCTAAGTGAAAATGTAGGTTACTAAAGTTCAAACAGCTCTTCTAGATCAAATGAGACCTCTAGGGGCCGATTAGTATATTACATACCCTTACATACATACATCATACATACATACATACATACATATGTAAGGGTAAAGTATATTACACTACCTTTTCAAACTACAACCTGTGTATATATATTAAAAAACGGATCCGAAAAACACACCTAAAAATGCATGCAAAATGCATCCAAAAAAGCATCTGCAGCTGCGTTTTTGGATAAGTTTTTTGGATGCAGTTTTTCTTGTGGTAAAAAACGGATCCAAAACGTCGTGTGAACATACCCTTACAGTCTATAAGGGTTATTGATAGTTTACCTGTAATGCGGTCTTTTTCATCTCTTATAATATGCGCAAAGAAGATTTAGATATAAAGCACAGTTTAAAAAAAATGTAAAAAGAAAAACCAAAAAAATAATGTTACCTTGACATAGCCAAGAGGAGCCAAAACATCCATAAGAAACTGACTCCATGGATCATCAAAAGCCATATCTGATAGAAAGTTTACTATTTTGGAATTTACTTCCTGCAGCCTAAAATACACACATCTTTTTAGCATTGCATAATAATCTTTTAAACCTAAAACACAGATATTTGCCTGTATAGACTATATCAACATCACACATGTTCTACAATACATCATTAATTGTAAAAACTAAAAATATGAAATTATATTAAAGCCTATGGTTGAAAGAGACTTCATGCAATTCCATAAATCAATATTAGCTCAGCAGTGTCTGGGAGTGGAGGAGATCTACCAGTGATGAGATCCACCCATCTGAAAAATTGCTGCAAACCAATTTGCAAAAAATGACATGGTCTACACATCTAACTTTGCAGATAACCTTTACTAAAAATCTACCGATAAGTCTTCAGCTCTTATGCAGAGTTATGTGTCACCAGGTTTACAGACTATATACAATCCCTGTGTTATCCGTTTCAGTTGTCATACTTCCTTACATTTATCCACTTCATCTTGATGATACTGTATATATTTGGTAAGTTTCTATATACGTTTGGTAAGTTAAATTGGAAGGAAATATAACAGCAGGATCAGAATACAGAGGGTTTCTTCAACCCAAACAATAAATCAGTTGCAAAGGTGTAAATAACCTTTAAATGTGTACTGAAGCAAGTTATGACTACTAAAGATTTTGGGGGACATGTCTGAAAACTGTCTAGGTCTAAGACTTTTCTTGTTGCCCATAGCAACCAATCAGAGCGTCCCTTTAATTTTTTGAGAGCTCTATATGAAATGAAAGGGGAACGCTGATTGGTTGCTATGGGCAACAAGAAAAGTCTTAGACCAAGACAGTTTTCAGACATGTCCCCCTCAATGTCAGATCAAATAAAAGACCTTCCTCAGAGATAAGGATATTGCCTTGAGGTGGAAATGCTGGGCTAAATGTTGCCTACTCAAATCACTCAAGACCATGTACTATATGGTGGCACCTTTTCCTCCGATGTGGCTGTTCTATTCAGCCGCACTACAAGACCACTTTGGATCAAATGAAGATCCTCACTGAAGCATAGAGAAATCCAGTACTCGTCTATATACATAAAATACCTTCTTTTATTGTGCTCATAATTAAAAGCATAGAAAATACAAACACTCAATGGGTTCTTAGTCATAGCTAAAAAAACAAAATAGATACACATAGTGTGACAAGTTTGAAACCTCATGCCGGGTTCTTAGTGACAACTATAATTAAGAACCCAAAGTGAGGTTGGAAACGCATGTGTTTTTAACTGGGACACCGTAAAAGACGAAGTTTTATTTTGATGGACGAGTGTTGGATTTCTCAATGCTTTAGTGAGGATTTGCCTCACCTACAACCAGGTGTCTCCTCCCTGCAACATCTGATTATGGGAGACAGGAACGCTATAGAAGTGTGGTGGGGAATATGCCCCCCTGGCTGTTGCAGACCAATTTCCCTGTTTGATTCAAATGAAATCTATGTCCTAGAGGGACAAAATCTCCAATTAATATGCCACATCCACATATCTGAACTGCATTGAAAATGTATTACTGAAGTAAAGTACATCAAATGGTTTTAAACCCCCCTTACCCACCCCACCCAAAAAAAAACCAAAAAAAAAAACAACACAAAAAACACACACAGGAACAACACATAGCTGGTAGCACCAGGTCAATCAGACAGAAGAAAAAAAAGTCGGTACATCAAAACCAAATCGGGAACTACCCAAAGGAAAGCAAAAATTTTTTTTGGAGTGGGACTTTAAATAAAGCCTAGCAGCTACAAATAACATTATTTTATATTTAAAACATTTATTTAAAACTTCAAAATTGCACCAAAAATTTAAAGGGAAGAAATGGGTAAAAAAAGGGTTTCTTACACAAAAGGCACATCTTTAAAAAGTCGCTTTTCTAAAAAAAAAATTTCTAAGGCTAAAAAATTTTTAAAATACAACATTCCAACTTAGAGAGGGCTCAGGTATATTTTAAATATGATACATATTTTAAAAAACAAAAACAAAAAAAACTCACCCAATTACTTTAAACCAATATTTAAATTTTGGGAGAGTAAAGCACAAAAAAGAGTTTGAGGTCTCTAGGGGGCAAACCGGTTCCCCTTTCCCAAAAGAACAACTTGCAATCTTCAAGGAAATAAAAATGATTACAATTGAAATAAGACAAAAAAACCAGTGAAAATTTTAAAATACTATACCAAAAAAAAAATTTAATATGCATAAAACAAAACGAGCAAAATACATAAGTATGTAAGCAAAAATGCCACAAGAAAAGTTTTGTCTTCATGTGGATTATGTTTGACAAATAATCAAAAACTAAATTTATTTTGTGCAATAAAACCTGGGGACCCAAACTTTTTTTGGGGAAAGCTTTTTGCCACAGATTAGAAATGCTTGATCAATTGAGCGAGAGATCTCTTCATGCAGGTCATCATCAGAACTGACGTCTTCCATACAGGTCATCAGCTGGGCCACTCTCTGACGCAGTACAAACTTGCCACGAGAACCGGTGCTCCCCCAGGCAAATTTTGAGCGCACCGGGCCTCCCCACTGGGAAACGGAAAAGGGAAAAAAGGAAAATTTTCCCCTTAAAGCCTTTTCACTGTGTCTTTCTATCTGGTTGCAGGCAAACTAGTGGGGATATGGAAAGAAAGATCTAAACGGGCAAAATTTTCCCTTTCCCCAAAAAGACGTGGGGTCCCAAAAGCTCTTTAAAATCCCGGAAAAAAACCCACACCTTTGTTGCAAAAATTAAAAACAGAAACCCCCTTATGTTCAAAAAAAAAATCTTTTTTATTAGGGGGAAATAGAAAAACTAAAACAACAAAAGAATTGTAGGGAGGGCGAACCACAAAAATAAATTTTGCCTAGAATTTACACTTGTCCCTTTAATTTCTAAAGCAATCACATTAAACTTTGAAACCTTTTCTTCTATAATATAATCAATTCTAAATACGCACATCTGTCTAGTATGGACCAGGCAGTCATCCTTACACAGGGATCAAGCTTCCTCAAACCATTTTAAAAAAACCCGCCCCCAACCGGTTTTTTCGGTCGGATTTACAGACAAATTTTGGGTTTAAAAAAAGCGTCTTTAAACAAACCCTGTCAACCTTTTTAAAAATAAAAAAATTTTGTTCCCAACTGAACGGTTTTTTCTAAACGGAGGGTTTTTTGAAAAACCCCGGGCGGCTGAAAAACTTAAAACCCTGTTCATTTTTCCCCCGGCCCCGGGTTTTTCTCAGAACAGAAAAAGTCATAGGGGCAAACTTTGGAAAACCGCCCCCCAAAACCAACAAAAAAAGATATCAAAAACCGGCCGGATTTTTTTAATCAAAATTCCAAGGGTTATTTCTTACCCCGGGGACAAAACCCAAAGGCTAAATTTCCACACGGTTTTTAAAAAGGGGGAAACCGCTTTTTCAGTCCGTAATTCCCCGCCGGGTGCGCGAATCACGGCGGGAAAACCCAGCCCCTTTAAAGGGGGAAAATCCCAAAATTTCCCCTAGAGACCTATGGATTACTTCTCCTCCCCTTTCTCGGCGAAACCCCCGGCGGGGTTGAGATAAGGAAATTAAAATTAACCACGCGTATACGCCCCGGAAATAAAAGTAAATTTGGCCGCGGGGTTCCCGGGCCCCCCGTTTCCCTCTCCGCCCCTTTCCCACCCCGGGGCGAAATTGGGGAAACGAAAATTACCCCAACGCAATAAGCCAGGGAACATACCCCTAACTCTTCTAAAACACAAAAAAGGGACAGTAGGATTGGGTTTTTCACCCTTTTCTGGCGTCAAATGCGTAAAAGTGAGCCGGCTACGAGGGCCCTAAGGGTCCCAAAAAAAATGGGGTTAGGCGCATTTTTTCCCTTTTAAGACAACACTTTTTTTTGTCCCCTAACGGGAAAGGGGTTTTCCGGGGGGATTTCCCAACCCCACCGAAATATTAGACAAAATTATAAAAATGTGGTTCAGAAAAACCCGGGCGCATTACAAACCCAACACAGACCAAATTTTCAAAATGGTTTTCCTGACCTGGGGAAATTTGGGAAATTGGAGCTAAAATTTGCTGTTAGGGAAAAAAAAAAAATGCCCGCTATTTTCATAACTTCCACTAGTAAAAATAAAAAAAAAGGTAATTTAGATCATTATCAAACAATATAAAATAAATTTTTTTAAAAATAAACTTTACCAAAAAAAAAAAAAAATGAATAATATTCCCAAAAATAAAAAATTCCCCTTTAAAAAATTTTTTTAAAAAATTTAAAAAGAATCTAAAGCAAATTTTTTACCTTTTAAAGAAACCTTCACATATTTAACCCCCCCTTGCTGAGGAGGGGCACAAGCATTGACAGCCCATGCTGTTTCCAGCGCTTTGTCCCAAAATTTCTGTAAGATGTAGTTTTTAGAGGATTTAATGCCTTTTTCTGCAGTTTCACAAAGAAAAGAGTCGGGAAAAGAGCCCCGTTTTTTTAAAGGCCCCCCCCATTAAACTGATAAACCTTTTATTTTGAATGGTAGAAAAAAAGTAAAATAACTATCGGGGGGGGTGGGGCTAAAAACCTGCTCAAAATAAGATTTGGGGGGTTAAATGCCAAAAAACACAAATTTTTACGAATAAGGGGCCTGGAAAAAAGCATGCCCCTGTCTTTACGTGTGCTGTCCTCACAAGGGAGGCATAATCTATTGACTTTTTCCCTTTTTAAGAAACCCCAACTATATGATTTCAAATTTTAAAATTTTTATTTACATTAAGTTTAAAAATTTTTTTTTTCTGCTCTCACTCTTTTCTACAACGGGAAAATCGGTTCCGAGGCCCCAAAATGTCACATAACATAATGCAAAATATAGGTTATAGAAAATAAAGCCGAAAACTAAATACAGATGAACCAAGTCCTTGCATATAATAAAAAAAAAAAAAAAACTGCTGGAAGCCACTTTCTATGATGAGGTCAGAAGCTTTTTTGGATTTTTATTTTTATATACAATGTACCAGAAAAGAAGAAAATTAGTGCCCCTCACCGGTTCCCCCCAAAGGAGCCGCTTATCCTGCACATTTAAAACCCATGCAGAACATGAATACCCACTGTGTTAGAGAGGCTCTCCCAACCCCCCCAATGAATCCCATGTTCTTTACAAATTTAGAGATTTTTTGCAAAAAAAATTTTTCATGATAATTGGTTGGTCTTTTCGGGGACAGGGGTATCTTAAAAACCAACTCAGCATACAATGTCCCAGGAAAAAACACTATGTTTAAACCCTTTCTGCCGCAGCCTATTTTTTTTTTTTATCTCAATTTTTTTTACCGCCCCCCTTTTTAAAGCCCCCAACTTTTTTATTTTTTTTTCACCTAAACAGACATAATAAAGGGTTTTATTTTGCGGGGCAAATGTCCTTTTAATGGTTTCCCTTCACAATGGGCCCTAGAAAAACTGGGAAATGACAAAAAAAAAAACTTAGTGGGGGAAAATGGGAAAAAAAAAGCACTTTTCCCCTATGTTTTTTGGGAGTTATTTTTTTCGGCCCTTTTAATCCTTTGGAAAAAATTATGTGTTCCCTGTATTCTAAAGGGGTTTATCGAATCTGGGAATACCAAACATAGGGTTTTTCGTTGGTTTTTGGGGGTCGAAAAAAAATCCTAACATTTTTTTATTTTTAAAAAAATTTTTCCCTTGCGGGCCCTTCGCAACCAAAAATTTTTTGGGACTAAATAACTTTTAAATTGAGTGAGGGGGCATGTTTTTTTTTTTTGCGGGCTGAGGCCTACTTTTTATTGGGACCAGCTTGGAATACAGGCAACATTTTTGATAACTTTTTAGGGGATGTGAAATGACGAAAAAAATTCCAAACAACAAAATTGCAGGTTTTTTTTTTTTGTCAATGGTGTTCGGGTGTAAAAGGAAAAAATATGTCATATTTTAAAAAAGGTCAGAAATTTTTGTACCAAAAAACCAAAAATTTCCAATTTTTTTTTTGTAAAATTAAAAAGGGGGGGTGATTTAACACAAAAGCACAATTTTTTTCTTTTTTTTTTTTTTAGTATTGAGTCCCTCTAGGGTGTTCAGGGCTGTGGAGCTGGCAAGCCAAAGCCCTGACTCAGATTCCTGACTCCCAAAATCCCTTTATACCTTTCATTTTAAGTGGGCACTGTAGTAAAAAGGGAACATCAGGGTGGTTTTTTCAACCTTATTAACAATAATCAAGCTATTTAGGGAGAACAGGGCATGAAAAGCAAAATGGGAACAAGTTTTGGGTCTTTTGAACACTTCTGGGGGATTTTTAAGAAAAGTTTTAATTTTTTATTTAAGTCCAGTTTTCCCCCAAAATTGGGGAAGTGTAGAAGAACCAGGGTCCCAAATTTTTGGTTTAAGAATTCTTGAATCTGATTAAGAAACCCAAAGGATTCAGGGGAGTATTTAAAAAACCAAAAAGGGGGATTTCTCCCAAAAGCTAACAAAAAACAAATTAAAATTTTTGATTTTTTGGAGCAAAAAAAGTAAAAAATTTCAGTTTTCAGGAAAGAAACTTCAGAACTGAGCAGATGCTAAATACTTGGGAATCAAAATTTTTGTATAAGAATTTGGAAATACTGTTTAAAATTAAAAAGTAGCCTCAAAGTACAAAGCGTAGGGATGGTTTAGAATTTTGGACCTGAAATTTACAAGTCAAAACAATGTTACCATTTTTGCTTGTCAGGTAAAAAACTTTAAAGGAATTTTGACTTTAAAAACACAAAAAAAAGTAAATATGCAAAAAACCGCAGAAACATTTTTGGAGTCTCGAATTAGTTTTTGAGAAATAGTAATTTCCCCCATCAATCCCCCATAAAGACTTCACCCCTATCTCATGATTTTCCCCGGGTAAGAAAACGGCCCCTCTATACTAAATTGAGTTTTGGGGGGAAAAATGCTGACCACAGGGGCAACATCCCAAATTCAAAGGGGGGGCCCGGGGGGGGGGGAATTAAAAAGCGGGGGGGGGGGGGGGGGGGGGGAAAAAAAAGGGGTTAAAATTGGGGGGGGGGTTTGGATTTTAATTTTTAAAGAAGGTTTTTTAAATTTTTTTTGGGGTTTTTTTTTGGTTTTGGGGGGGGGATTTTTTTTCCCTTTTGGGGGGGTTTTGGGCCCCTTCATTTTTTTTTTTTGCAAGAAAAAATTTTTTTTTTTTTTGGGTTTTTTTTTTTTAAAAAATTTAAAAAAAGGAAAAAATAAAA
>JAODAL010016732.1:0-5000 GCA_025379985.1 Phyllomedusa bahiana | reverse complement strand
ATTTAAACCTCCTCATCCCTGGCCAAATCCAATACCCCCCCTTTTTAGAGGCTTTGGGGGGCCCCCCCGTCCGGCCCCAGACACCGTCCCCAAAAAAATGAATCAGATCAAAAAACAGATAATTTCCTTTTCAGACAGGCCCCAAATTTATAAAAAAAGAACTACAGAAATTTTACAGAGGGGCCTACTTTTGTGTCCACCACCAAGTTTATTTATTTTTCATGGACAAAAAATTTTTCACTATTTGTGCGTAAGCTCAAGTGCCTAAAATTTTTTTTTAAAAACAAAGAGATATTGAATGCACAATTGGGGTTTACGACACAGGATTTTAGAGGGTAAAAAGAAATTTTGGGGTCCCTCATGAGGAAAGGGAAAAAATGAGAAGGGCAAAACTAAATTTGGGAAAATCAAAAGTTTGAAAAAGCCCCCAGTCGTTTTGGGTACCTGAAAATTGATTTTTTTTTTGCAATAGTCTCAAAAAAACTCCGTGATCTGGGGGGACAGAAGCACCACCATAATAATCTTTGTAGAGAGGAACTAAAGCATTGTCCCGCACTGGAAAAGGGGTAATCTTAATCATCAAAAACCCCCGATAAGGGGGGGAAAAAAGTTTTTTTAAATCATTAAATTTATAAACAAAAAGTGTTTAAAGATCTTTTTCAAAGGGCAAAAGGGAATTTTGATTTTTTTACCCCTTTTAACCAAAACAACCTTTATTATGGGGAAATTTGAAAGGATACTTTTTGGAGGGGTTTTGAGCAGGGCCGAAACAAACACAGAATTTTTAAAATTCCTGATGCCCACTAAACCCCAAAAACCTACATTAAATCGGGTTCCTAAGAAACCCAAAAGGGGGGAAAACCCCGGGTAAAAGGTAGCCAATAAATCCCCGGGTAAAGGGTCAAAAACGCAAAATGTGGGGGTCTATATAGACAAAAATCCTTTCAGGGCTTTGGGAACCACATTGCCAACTTACATAAAGACACCTTTTTGATCTTTTTTTCGTAAATTGGACGGGATTACATTAGCAAAGAAGGAAATTTTTGGGGTCTAAGACAAAAAAGCCTAAATAGTAATATCCCACATGAAAAAAAGGGATCCGGGCCCGTAAATATTTTCTGCTACAAAAGTTAAAAATTCCAGGCCCCTAATGCTTTTGTCTTTAAATTACTTGACTTTGTGGGTAAGACATAATTAAATTTTTTCTTTTTCCCAAAAAAACCCTTTTCCCCCACTCAGGGCACCGCAAGGGAAACCCCTTTCGCTCCCACATATGCAAATCTTTTTTCCGGGGTGGTGGGAGGCCCCCCTTTGGAAACTCAAACAGGGGAAAAATCAATGCCCCCCCCCCAATTTTTAATTTTGGGGGGGGGTCATGAAAAGACATCAACATTCATTTGGGAAGGGACAAGGTGTTTACCCTTTTAGGAGTTTGTTGCCCCAACTCAACAAAAAAAAAATCGGTTTTGCAAATTTTACCCTTTGAAATCCGGAAAGATTTCTTACCCTTTTTGGAATGTCCCCACAAAAATAGGATTCAAATGGGAAAACCAAAACAAAATGTAAAGGAAAACCCACAGCAAAAAACAGCCTGTTAAAACTGGGAAAGTTTTCCATCCCTTGGGCCCCCAAAGGGGAGGGTACCGAAGGGCAATTTTTGGGGAGTTAAGAGGAATTGCTCCCGAGATTTAGGGCTTTAGGAGACAGTCAGGTATGTTTTTTAAAAGAAAATTTCTTAAACGAGGGTATCCCCAATTTTCCTTGAAAACAGCTTTTAGGCAGGGACAAAAACAGAAAAAGGGCAACCTTATTCAAGGTAAAACCCAAGAGAATAAAGACAAAAAAAAGGGACCGGGATAATTCAACTTTTGACGATAAAACTTTGAAGTTGTTTAAAAAACCTCCAAAAAAAAACTGGAAATTTTTAAAGTTTGGGTCAGGGTTTACAGGGAAAAAGCCTTCAACCCCCTTTTATAACTTTTCGGAGGGAAAAACTATCAAGGGTAGAATGATCCATTTGTATTTAAAAATCAACACCCTCCAAGGCACGTGGGGGAAAAGGGGAAACCCAAATTTGGGATGGGTTTAAATGCGGGGAAGATTGGGGTTTGCCCCCAAACATAATTTCAAACTAAATCCCCTTCCCTAAGTCCTCAAAAGGGGGAAACCCAAATTTTTTATTCGTGAATTTTTTCCAACTGTAAAGGGCAAAGGATTTGTTTTTATTTTGTTTTATGCCCCTGCCCCCCTTAAAATATATTTGGGAAAAAAAAGGAGAATATTTTTAAAAAAAGGTGGGAGAACAACTGGGGGGGTAAACGAAATAAGGGGAACAAAGCCAGTAGCCCGACATGTGTGGGGGGCATCATAATGGTGAATGGGAAACCTCTGCGTTTTTTTGATCTTAGGGGGGTTTCCCCTGAGAACCACCCCCAAGCAGGGGAATGGTAAGACGAATTCTATGTAAAGAGGCCCAATGGATTTTAAAAGTATGGGATTCTGTTTATCCCAAAGGGGGTCAGAACTTTGCAATTTTTTTGTTTTTTTGAATAGACCTGCCCTTGGGCCCGTTTACTCTGCCCTGCTTTTGGGTTTGCACTCTCCATGGAGGACCACTATTGACTGTTCGGAAACGCCATTTGGATATGTATCAGTAAAAAAAAACCCAAACATAATTTTTTTCATTAAAATTCATTGATTAACCCACAGTCCCGAAATTCAAGCCCTGGGACAGGGGGAAAAATTGTACCCCCCCAAAATTTTTTGGGCCCCATACCTTGAGGCCCCTTTTTGGGCCTGCCTTTCCCGGTTTTTACAAACAATTTTTCTCTGGGAAATTCTTAAACTAAGGCATGCGTCCCGTCCCTAACAGCTTGCTATAAAAAAACTTTTGAGTCTAAAGGTAACGTCCCGGGGAAAAGAGCACCGCCAAAATTATCTTGGGGGTGCCGCTGTGACGTGTATTTTGTCAGGCCCCGTATTTTGAGCCCACGCAGAGGTCAAACTGTTTCCTCTAATATGTACCAAGGGGGGGGGGGACGATCCCGGCAACACCACCCGGGAAATGACATGTATCTTTTTTTCCCGACAAACGCATTTAAGTTTTTAAACGCCGGGGGCCGCATGGGTTTTGGGGGGGGATCCAGACATGCGGGATTTTCCCTTTCCCGGGGGCACTAATCCCGGGAAAAGACATACTTTTTTTTTTTCCGACATTCGCATTTTAATATCCGGAACGCCAGTAAATCAACCTTCCTTTAAAAGGGAAACCCCGGGAATATGTATAAAGTAGAATATTTCCAATTTGGAAAAAGGTAGGGGTTGTCGTTTTTACATTTGAGGGGCCAATTGAGGGATTTAAGGGGAAACAGAAACTATTAGTTCCCGTTATCCCTTATCCGGGTGGGCCCCATACCCAAAAGGGGCTGCGGGGGTTCATTCCCCTACCGACAGCACTAAGTTAAGTATCAGTCCCCCAAATTTAAAAAATTGGGAGGTGTATTTGTTTATGGGCAGGTTTTTTAAATGCGTTTTTAAAAGGGACTCTTTTCCACAGCAAGAGTTTTTTTTTGAATCCCTTATGAACCCTAAAACGTAAATGGGGAAACGCGTCTGGGGTAGCTTTGGGGGTTTAAAAGGGGTTTTTTACAAAGACATATTGATATTAAAATGTCATAAAAGCGGGGCCGTCCTTTATCGGGGGGATTACTCCACTGCGGATAGAAAAATAGTGGGGCTGTAACATCTAGGGATTATATTAATTTAAAAGGGGTTTAATTTTTAAAAGTTTTAAAAGTCAAATAAAAAAATTTTGTTTTAAAAAGGGAATTTTAAAAATTTGTTTTAAGATTACTTTCAAAATGTACGAACACAAAATAAGACATTTTCCAATAATTCTTCTCCTCTTTTTCCCCCAAAGTGACCGACCTTTTACTTCTCCCCTGCTGTTTGTTCTATCTAAAGCAGAGTAAAAGCACACAAAAGTCCAGCACAGTGGAGTTTGTGCGATTACCATCTTCAAAAAAAAAGCAAATTACTCTACTGTTTAATTAGCTCAAAGCTTCTCAGGCCCTCAGAGAAAAATTAGCTAATCAAGACTAAAAACAAGAAAGTTGAATACACAAGCTCAATGCTAATTACAGACAGTTTGACCAAGGAAGTGACAGAGCAAAGCACATTTTTTCATTCATGCATCCATGAAATTTTTGAAATGAACAACCCTTTTTAAATGGGAGAAATGTTCCCGCTAATAAAAATAACAAACATCCCATCTCCATACAGAAAGTACTGCTAAAGTCTGCCAACCCGTTCACTAAAATCTGACACAAATTTATAAATGTACTATTGTGGCAAAGAGCCCTGAAACACACATTAAGAAGAATTGCTTCCTGGCATACTATAAGTAAAATAAGAACAGAGGCATAAACAGCCTGGCCTCTGAAAATCCCACTCTAAAATGCAGCATCATTAAGCATGCTTAAAACCATTGCTAAAGCATCTGTGCCACTTTAATCTGTGGTTTAATAATGTAAAATGGACACCCTTTTGTCTAACCTTAAGCCCCCTGAAATGACACAACAGGAAATGTATGGGGACATGAGGCTCTCGCTGGAGGAAAGCAGTGCATCAATTATTTTGGTACTTTCAAGACCTAAACATATTTACCCTGCAGATGTCTCCTTCATTTTTTTGCCCAAAAAAAACAAATGCGCAAGGAATTTTTTTATAAAGGAAATGTTTTATCCCTTCGAATGCTAAATCCTGATCCCCTGCTGGAAAGGCTAACCCTCGAAATGAATGGCCGCCAGCAAGAGTCTGGATTTCAAGGAAAGGGAAAAACATATTGCAAAAACCCTACCCAAAGAGCATTCTAGATGGAAAATTAAACTCATATTTCCACAGCGCTAATTAGATAATCATTTCCACTAGCAAACCTACTAGGGTGTAGTTCATTGGAAACCTGTTAGCTTGCAGATAGCGTGAATGTGAGAGATGGGAAA